>CAEGAD010089089.1:0-128208 GCA_903067055.1 Poeciliopsis paucimaculata
CCCCCCCCCCCCCCCCCCCCCCCCCCCCCCCCCCCCCCCCCCCCCCCCCCCCCCCCCCCCCCCCCCCCCCCCCACATCGTCTCTCTCTCTTTTATCCGTTCATGTATTCTCCGCCTCATTATCTTTGTCTTTCAGCGAGAGCTTTGATTTTTGTCCGCCTTTTGTCTGCGTTTAAATCTCCCAGTTCCTACCTCGGCCGTATTTTCTCTGTGTTTATTCCCGCTGGCTGCGGTCCTCCCTTTTCTTTCTTCCATTCAGGAGTCGAGAGAAAGCGGCGACCGCAGAAAGTCGTGTAAAGCTCTGCTCCGTCACTTCCTTCGGATGCGACTGTTTGGCGATCCCTGCTGCCAATTTGTTTCTGATCCTGTTTGTGTGTTTGTTTGAGCCCAGCCAGGTGTGCTGGAAATGATCCAGGCAAGAGATTAAAACATCAAATCCGGTTTCCTATGATACATTATTGATATTACAATGATATTTCCTTTGATGGTTTTTCCCCACTTGAACTGAACTGGTTTAGTTTGCATAACCATCAAGGTGCTTCGAGTTTCTTGGCCCTAGGGGTCGTAAAAACCTTTGAAAACCATTTTACATTCAACGATGCTGTTGGAGGAAACAGCATCGTTTTTGTCAGAAAAAAGAATATCTGACAAATGAGCAAACTATTTTGGTCTAAATTTTCAGTCTGGAGAGACAATAAGATCATTTCACTCTGTGCTACCCTGAAAACTAAGGATGCAAACGTTCAATAATTGGACTTGGGCAAAATGTTTCTAGTTGATAGAAATTATTAGTTTATTTTCTAGTGCAAATATCTTAGACAAAACTGTCTTGCAAGTAACTTTTCAGCAAGAAATAGTTTAAGTACGTAATTCCTTAATATTGAGGGAAAAAATGAAATAATCTGCCAGTGGAATTAACACTTGTCCAAAAATATTAAGTAATTATTGACCTAAACAGGCTCTTATATCTTGCAAAACTTTACTTGTGAGTCAGTTTTGTCTCGTTTGAAGTGTACTAAAATGTTTCCATTAGAAACTAAGCAAAAATTCTTGCTAAGATTTTTCAGTTTTACAGTGCAGGAACTTGAACCAGATCCAAAATTTGATTGACGTCATTATTTTACCTGATGCTTCTCTTCTCCCTTAAAATGCCGTCCATAAATGAAATGGAAAAGATTAATCTGGAGGATAAAATGTAATTTTTGTTCACAGAAAATGTGACGCCACTTGTAGACAGTTCAGTTTTTATTTTATGAGGTCAGAAAGTGTCACTCATCTTCACTTTCCTCTAAGTGAAGGTTTAAGCTCAAATAGAAGAGCAGAAATCCTCTTGCCCCAACAAAGTGGTTGTTTCCTCATTACCCTTCCCACTCATAATGCTGCAGAAACCCTAAATAGTGGCATGTTAAAACCTTTGCTCAGGTTCTGAATCATACCCTCACAGCTACACACACGCTTTCACACACAGGCTGTGGTGTTTTGACTGGTATGTCAGAGTTAAGAGATCAGTGCAGACCACCCCAGAAGGCAGGAAGAGAAAGAAAACTATTTCAAATATGTCGATTAAAGCTCAGCTTTCTGTCGCATGCAGTGCTAAAAGTTTTTTTAGTGCACAAAAAGTTTTACTTTGGATGTTATAAGACAAATGCTTTGGAGAAGATACATTAAACAATGGAGCATATTCAACAAGTCAAGGTCTTCCTCACAGTGACGAAATATTTTCTTCAATAAATGTTGGTTATTAATGGCTAGAAATGGGATTGAGAGCAGCAATGAAAGGAAAAACATTCTTTGACCTGTTCACCCTGAAGCAACAATATAAAATCCAATATTCAGTTTTTAGGCGTTTGTTCCCATTCAGGCTGGAAGCCTCAGCTGTCAGATGCAGCCGCTGCATTTCAAATCCAATCACTTCACTACAAAACACAAAGTCTCACCGAGTAGATATGGTCTAGTTTCTAGTGCAAATGTCTTACTTGAAAAAATACAATTTAACTTGGATTTGGGGATTTTGCAGTGCAATTTGTCTAGTTTTCAGTGCAAATATCTCAATACACCTGAAATAAAACAAAACTAACATAAAAATAACTTTTAAATGAGATATAAGAACTTATTTTAGGTCAACAATTTATTAATATGGATTAAAAAAAAACAAGTTTTAGTTCCACTGGCAGATTATGAAACTTACAACAGGAGAAGATTTCTTTCCCATGTGAAAAACAAATCTACCAGTAACAAACTATTGCAAATGGAAATAGAGACAAATTTACTTGGTACAACTTTGTGTTTTTGCAGTGTAAGGGAGAATAATATTCAAACATACACTCTAAAAACAGAAAATCCTGTTTTAAGTCTGGTTTTAAGTCTGGTTTCCAGTGCAAAACATCTTAGTGCACTGGAAGTAAGACAAAAATAATGAAAAAGTAACTTTTCAGAAACATACAGAAAGTTATTTTTAGTCGATAGTTTAATATTAATTATTTATAAAATGGGAAAAATGTCTTGTAAGTGAAATAATTTGCCACTGGAACTTTTTCTTGTCGATATTAAGCAATTCTTTGCTGAATTAAACTCCCATATTTTTCTAAAATGTTACTTTTTCGTTAGTTTCCAGGTGTACCAAGATATTTGAACTAGACTCTAAACCAAAAATACTAAGAAAGATTTTGTGTTTTTACAGTGAAATTCTTAAAATGACAAAGCTATGTGTGATTTTAAAGCTGATCAACAGTTTAATTAATGAAACTAATGCATTTTATTAGTGTTGCGGTAAAGTAAATGTGATGTTTCAGTCTGAGCGTTTGCCTGTTTTGTCTGAAACGGCGTCGCTGCGGAGGGAAATGCCTTCTGGGAATCTTTTCCTTAAACCACTTCTATCGCTCACCCAGACAATACAGACCAACAATGACTTGAAAAGGACGGATTTACACAAAAGCAAGAGGACGTGGATGTGAACATGGACAGGAGTTCGTATGTGGGTAGACCGTCACAGCGTTGTTTCCATGTTTATGTTGGCATCAGACTGGAAATCAATGCTTATTTGGGCCACATTTTGAAACATTACCACTTATTTACCATGTGTAAATATTTTGGAGAACTCCTAACTCTTTATATTGTGACTTTCTTGGTAGTCTTTAAAGTGGAAAACTGATCCTTAAGGTCACTTTTGTTACTGAATTTTGCATGTTTACCATTTTTTAAATATTTTATTAGATGTTTACTTTTGTTCTCCTTTGTAGCATTTGTATTTTATGTCATACTACACTGTCACCTAATCCTAACAAAGGGTGAAACGGATGACTGTAATTGTCTAACACACAATTAAATAGTCTTCCTTTTATAACCTGAAGAACATTTATAGGATTAAAGAACTAAAGTCCCCAAAACGTTTAGAGAAACTCGTACATTCATCACCACAGTTCTAAAGTCCTTCCAGAGAATAAATTTTAAAATATCTGTTAGTTTATAAATCACTGAACGGTTTGGCACCAGACCACATTACAGACCCTCTCGGGTCCTCTGGTCCTGGTTCTGGTCTCATCAGAACCAGAACCAAACATGGAGAAGCAGCGTTCAGTTTTTATGCTCCGAAAATCTGGAACAAACTTCCAGAAAACTGCAAAACAGCCAAAACACTGAGTCATTTCAAATTAGAGCATCATAAATTCTTCTTTTCAACTTGTCATAACTTTCTTTTGTTTTGCTACTGAAATGTTTGATTCTCACTTGCTTGAGCTTTTATACTATTATTTTTTAAAATGACAAACAAATCAAAATAATTTCTCTTTGCAGAATTACAACCAGATAGTAAATCCAGGGGACTTACTATAAAACACAATCACATTACTAAAGAAATCCATTAGTTTCATAAATTAGTTTCATCATCATCTTTAAAATCAAACATAACTTGTTTTAAGGATTTCACTGCAAATACTAAAGTATTTTAGGTTTGAGATTCTAGTGCAAATATCTTGGGGTACATGAAATAAGACAAAACTGAAAAGTATCTTTTCAGCAAGATATAAGAGATTGTTTTAATATTGCTGAAAAGTTTCAATGGTATATTATTTCATTTATAACAAGACATTTTCCCATATAATAAGTGAGATAATTAATAAGGAATTATTGATGAAAAACAAACTCCTGTATTTTTCTGATAAGTAATTATTGACTTAGGCAAACGCAAATATCTAACAAAAAGTTATTTTTAAGTTTTCTCTTATTTCTAGAGTGCAAAGATATTTGTACTAGAAATAAGAGTTACAAGAACACTTGACAGGAGTTTGGCTTTTTGCAGTGTATATTATTTTCCCTTACACTGCAAAAACACAAAATTGTTCAAAGCCAACTTATTCAAGTTATGTTTAAGTTATAAAGACTATAAAAATAATCTACTAGGTCCATTTGTAGATTATTTCACTCATAAAATGTTTTGTTGGAAATAAAATAATCTGCCATTGGAACTAGAACTGGGTTGCTAGGTAACGGGCTGGGCTTGGCTGTGGTTGCTAGGTAACGGCACAGTGCCTGTCCCTTGTGAAATCAGTAAAATAATCTGCTAATAGAACTTCATCAATAATTTAAAACACCCAATTTCCTGCCGAAAGGTGACCTGTAAGTTAGTTTAGTCTTATTTCAAGTGTACTAAGATATTTAGACTAGAAACTAAACCAAAAGTATTTGGTAGGATTTTGCATTCAGTGCACACTTAAATAAATTCCTGGTTTATTTCTCAAAACGTCTTTATTCTGCAGCGTTTTGGAGTTTAAAAGGTTAACCATAGCATTGACTGGAGGCCTTCATCCAAAAAAATAAAAAAATAAATTCCAGGAGCTTATGCCATGTTGACAGTAAACCCTGCAATTACAGTCGCTCACTTGTATCTTTATTTATCATTTCGTTTGTGTAATTGGAGAAACGCGCATGAACACACACCCAGGAGAAGGAGAAAGTCAGGAATGTGTTTACCGGCCTTTACAAGGCAACTAAATGTTCAAGGTAAACATGGCAGATCCCTCCCACACCCCTCATCCGCCGGGCTGTTCCCACACACACACGCACACACACACACACACACACACACACACACACACACACACACACACACACACACACACACACACACACACACACACCCACACACACACACACACACACCTACAAACCAGACTGCTGGAATGAACCTGGTCCAGTGTGGCTTGTTGACAATGACTGCAGTGACAGACGAAGCTTTACGCCGACATCCGTCTTGACTGACAGCGCTGACCCTCGCCGTGACCCTGCGAATCAAGACACGCTCGCAAGCATCAATCAGTCACCGTGGAGCTGTTAGGATTTCATTTATTAGGGTGGAGAAAGTCATAAGACTTAAGATAAGATTAGCATCAATTGTGATGCTTAAAGAAAATTCTGATTGCAGAGCTTACAGAGCTATTAATGTGGCTAAAAGAAAAACAAGCAGAGGTGGGCAGAGAAGCCACAAGTCGCTGTGAAAACATAAACAGATTTCGCAAGCAGAGTTACAGTTTGGTCATGAAATCTGAATAAAATCGTACAAAATGATGGAAAAATAAAAATTAGAAGAAAAAAAAAAACCTCATGTAGGCTATTTGCTGATAAAAAATAACATAAAAAACATATTGAGAGCAGTAATTTAGCCCAAAGCCTCTCTATATATATTTATATATGTATATATATCCTATATGTGCATTTAAGATAAAAACACCTTTGTCTGTTAATGTTTTAGCCAAAACGCTCAAGTGGCAGTTTTAGCTTCACCTGGTTCAGATTTACTATAGGAATGCCAAGTTATTGCAATTTATGCAATACAATGTTTATTTTCTCATTTAAAAAAATCTTTTAATGCACTTTTAAGATAGTATGAAAAAGAAGTGGTTAAAGGAAAAATCTATATTAATCATCAGAATAATTGATAAATTATTCCTTAGTTGCACCCATAGTCAAACTAACACTGTCATTCTGGCTGCCTGTGTGACTGTAGCTTGCAGCTAAATTGCTGCCAGCTATGCAGTAATACATGGTGAAGAAGAAAAAAAAACAACATTAAGGAGGAGTGAGAAATACATTCAGGTTGAGCTGGAATTAAAAGAAGGAAACGTAAAGAACCCTGAGCCGCCCTTATTGTCTCACAAGTGTGAAATCTCCAGCAGTCTGCAGAGAAATGCGTCAGATAATTGGTGACAGATGATCACTGTTGATTTATGTCGTTTAAACGGCGAAGCAAACCATGAATGATTTCCTCAAATATGAGAAAAGATTGTTTCCAGTATCAAATACTACAGAGTGTCATGTAATTTTCAATGGCCGTCCATTCATTGTCACAGCTGGAAGCAAAATGATCACGTCTCCTTTTTGAAAAATAATCTTCACATGGAGAGAATGGAGAATTCAGAGCAAATTATTGCCATACAAATAATCCAGATTGTGTTTTCTTTGCTTCTGGAAATGCTGGTAGAATATTGACAAGCTTTACAGTCTATAATAATTTTGTTTTCCAACCTGCAAACATCAAATATGCACTGCAAAAAAGCAAAATCTTATTTATTGAAGTATTTTTGGTCTAGTTTAGGGGTGTCCAAAGTGTGGCCCAGGGGCCATTTGCGGCCCCTGGATTGATTGTGTGTGGCTCCTGACTTCATTGATAACGATGCAAATTTGAGCCCCTTGTCCAGGTATTTGATATAGATGGAGACTTTCCGTCTCTAATTAGGACAAAATGATCGCAAACAAGTCAAATGTTGTCTTTAGCACAAAGGATTTGCTTTTTCTCTTCAAGAACCACAAACTTTTACTCAAAAGCAGATTTTACTTCACCAAAATCTTTTCATTTTGTACATTTAGCTAAATTTTAGTGACCTAGAATTTGATTTTATTCATTAGAATCAGTTAAATTGTGTTGTTGCCTAGAAATTTAGTAAAATGATTTTTGACGAGGAAAATCTGCATAAACCTTTTAAAGTTTGGGATCTAGAATAATTTCCAGCAACACGTTTGAATACTTGATCTGTTTAATTGAAGTATTGAATGATTTATTGTTGAGTTGGTAAAAAAAAACAAACAAACAAACAAAAAAAACCCAACAATTTTGACCCATTTGACAAAAAGTTTGGACACCTCTGTTCTAGTTTAACTTACAGGTAACGATTCAGCAACATAGAGGAGGTTGTTTAAAGTCAATAATTCCTTAATTTTGGTGAAAAAGTTCTAGTTTCACTGGCAGATTATTTCACTCACAATGAGATATTTTTCCCCTGTTACAAGTGAAATAATCCGCCATGTTTTAAATCAATATTAAGTAAATATTGACCTTAAACAAGCGAAAAATTATCTATTAGTTTTTTCAACATTTACATCAGAAACTAGAACATAAATACTTATGGTTTTGTTTTTTTGCAGAGTCAGACATGATTCATGTTGTGGAAGTTGTCACTTGGTGAAACTTTTGTTCTGTAACATGAAACGCAGCCAAAAGGCCAATTCCTGACTTCAAACAATGATGCGCCTCCTGATTACATCCTGTTGTTTATTATCTCCTATTAACACACGTTGCCTGTTCAGAATGACTTCTGGTTGCATTTCAATCTTTAGATCTGTTGCCAGCTGCAGCTTCCTGTTTTGACTCAAAAAGCAATAATCTAAAGTGGTTAAGCAACTCGGAGGAAGCCATCTGAAACGTTGCTGTCACTGCTGAACCCGAGGGAAATGTCAAACTCAGGGTGCGTCAGGATTGGGCGTGCTGAACCGGGATTAACGTCTAATATTAGGCTGAGGGCAGGTTCAGGTAAGTCTGAAGCTGGAGGAAAAAAAAAACAATTATCACTTCCTGTCTGGTTTCAAAGTAATATAATTCTGAATGAGTCGACGCGAATGGCATCCACTGTTAGCATGCGGCGATAAAGACAGGTTTGAATGGAACGCACTGTTAACTGAAAGGATTAATGCAAGATTTACCTTGAACGGTCGGCTGACTTAGAAGAGAGCGTGAGGATAACTCGTCTGGGATGTTCCTGCAAAAACTAAGCGGCGCACACGCAAATGAAAGTGCATGAAAAGTGCACGTATTCTGCGTCTCCTCCCTGTGTTTCTCTTTCGCTCACACGCATGCACAACCCCGACTTCCTCCTGTTGTTGTGTGTGTTTTGTCAGCCTAATCTCGGTTCTAATCCTCACACTGCTGCCAGACAGACAGGCCCACCCAGGTGAGCGAGCCTGAACCCAGCTACGAGTGTGTGTGCATGACCGTGATTGTACAGAAAAACAAACAGCTGGTGGATGTTTTAGGTTAAATTATGGAAAGTGATTTCTTTGGTTTTTGCTTTTCTTCGTCTCGCCTCAATGTTCCAGGGCTCATATTCTTCATATTGTAAAAATTAAGCACTTTCAAGCACTTTTCAAGGTAGTTTTGCACTTTTCTAGCACCAAACTTTGGAGATAAAACAATTCAAGTAAACTGCAAAACACAAAACATGTAATTCATTATTACATAACGTCATTTATTACTGTTAATAATGTGCTGATAATATTCTACAGAAGGGATAAAGTAAACTTAAAAAACTACAAATGTTCTGTTTTGACCGGTCCAAGAACGAAACACTAAACTCACTCAGTGAAGTTTATTTGTGTAACACATTTCAGCAACAATTCAAACTGTTTTACTTCATGAAAACATCATAAACACATAACCGTCACCACCAGTGTGAAAGCCAGACACAAACATTACATTTTGTTAAAATCAGCCATGCACATCAAAAATATTGGTGAATGTTTCATTTGTTGTGTCTCAAAAGCAGCTCTAACCAGCTGGGTTTTCAGTCTAGATTTAAAGACACTCAGTGTTTCGGCTGTTTTGCAGTTTTCTGGAAGTTTGTTCCAGATTTTGAGGCATATAGAAGCTGAATGCAGCTTCTATATGGAGATCCTGACCAGAAGAGAAAAATCCCCCAATTTCAATAATTTGAATGTATAGAATAAAAGCCAACCTTTATTTCATTTACAAAGATCAAAACATCGTTGAGCTATTAGCAATAATAAATATTCATTATATTTAAGAAATCCATACAAATGGTGTAGGATAAAGGACGTTCCTGCTTAAATTTGTTGAAATGTTTCAAACACAATTAACAAAGAAACTCGCATAAAAAACCTCTAAAAATTTAGTTTTTCAGGATTTGGCAAGTGGAAATAATTTTGGAAGTTCCAGCTTACCAAAAACAAGAACGGTTTAGTCTGATTTAACTTCAGACAGCAGAAAATAAAAAAGTATTTGTAAATATCTGATTTCAGCTGTAAATAAATTTAGGCTAACGCTAACACGCTAAAGCAAAGCAAACTTCAGTTCACATTAGATCTGCTTTAAAAAAAAAACTACAACGGTTGAGCTCTAATTAAACTTTGACATTTATATTAATGTTTTATAGTGTCTGTGTTTTATTTTGTTCCTGTATGTTTCTTGTTTGAAGTTATTATGAAAAAGAGAGAGAGAGAATGTGAGGAGAGGAAACAGTAACAGTTAACAGTCACTTCAAAATAAGAGCCTCAATATAAGCTATAACCGAAACTTTAACATGGATGTCAAACTTTATTCAACTGAAGGTTTATAAAACATCCAATTAAATTAGTGCTTTAGAATTTACCTGATAGTTAATTTAGGGCAAGCTAAGAGCACTAAATGTTTCCAATGCTAAAGCACTAAACAAAACCCAGCTTGCTATTAGCACATCTGTGCTACTTCACAATAATACAACTGACAAAGAGAATGATTGATAAAATACTTCATAACAAGAAGAATAAATCAGTTTGTTTTTTAAATAAAGATTTGATGTTGATTCAACCTTGTAATGAAATCACAAACTGACTTTTATTCAGTTATTAAGATTTTGCAAAAGGGCGACATTTTCCACAAAGAAGCAGTAATCTAAATGTATGAAAGATGGGAAGCAGAAAACACAATTTCCAGTTTTTTTCTCCCCTCCTGTAACTTTTGGCCTCCTGCACTGCAGCAGGACTAAACCAACGCCTTGGGGAGCAAACGGCGTAAGAGATCAACAAACTTTCAGGCCGACTAGCAGAAGCATGTTTCTGACTGGATAGCGTGTCAGCGGTTGGTGACTACATCACCGAGCCGCCAAAGATCAAAGATTTCACAGAGACACTCAGATTAATTTGTTTTTGTGTGACCATGGCATAGGTTTGATAAATACAGCATCAGCACAACAACTGTAGGTGGTCTGATGAGTTGGATGAATCAGGCGGATTTCATGTACTTAAGACCTTGTCCTGGTAAGCTTGTTGCTGACAGCAGCCCTGGATATGAAGGCAAGAAATTAATTGCTGCATACATTTCAAACCAAAATGGTTTACACACTGTCTTTTCAGAAAAGGGGTAGAAGGCCTGAAGAGAATGAATAAAGCCATTTCTCCCCAGAATATCAGTAGAGATTTTGTGTCCTTGACGGATAAATTATCTACACTGATAAACGAGCGTCATTGTTGTTTTTTTCTTCCGCTGCTCATGACCTGACCTTTTCCTTATGCTTCTTGATTGACTGAAACAAACAGCCAGCAAGGTCACAGCATTATTGGTGGTTGTGCAGGAGGCCCCACTTCTGCTTATCAAAGATGTATTGCACATCTGCTTGCAGACATTTTCACAAATAAAAAATATGAACGGATAGAGAAACAATCAGTTTTATAAGTAAAGCCTAATTAATACCATCCAAATGGCTCTTCTACCTGGCAAATTTTCTGGGATGTAAATTTTATTATATGTATCTACTGACCCCCATCTCCACGAATGTCCATGAACAGCTTTCAGATTGCAGTCAGTGATTTCTGGATGATAAAACAACTTAACACTTGTCTGTTCCAGCAGCCATTTTCCAGCACATACAGCAGTAAAACCAGCTGTTAGAGCTCAGCTTTGGTTGCTAGGTAATATCCGGGGCTTGGCTTGGGTTGCTAGGTAACACAGCAGCGCATGTCGAATGCGACCTAACAATCATGAGATTTTTAGAATGACTCATTTTCCAGACACCAAAGAAGTGAATTTTGCACCACAGGGTCCCTTAAATCTGAAACAAATGGTCAAAATGCAGGAAAATAGTTCAACGCTACATTTGTTTGTGTGATTATGAATGTTGAACTCAGATTTTTTAAGTTGGAATTTCATCTGGTAATCCTGTTTCTGGAAATGTAAACTTAAAAAATAGAGAGGGCAACATGTGGAGCTTCAGCCATTTTAGATATTGTCCATTTTGTGTAGTGCATTCAGGATGAAGGGTGTAAAGACTGTTCAGGTTTGATAGTCTCAAGGGATGCTAAATGTCATTTTTTCCACCATAATTAATGATGATCAATGCTACATAATCAGATCCATTGAAAAGCAACGCAGAATATTTTTTTTACAACAGTGTGGCAGATTGCTGAGGAGTTTTGGGAAGAATAACTTTTTCTTTTATGGAAAATAATTTGCATTGAAATGGCAAATCTAACCATTAGGTGTTATTTTACATGTGACAGTAAGTATCTGATGTTGATCTCGTTTCACAGTTCACTAGGTCTGACCTTTAATATACGCTACCTAAATCAAAAAATGGAGACATAAATATTATTGTTAAAATATCCTAAAACTGAGAAGAGAATCACAGTTTTGTGATTTCCAAACATGTCAAACCAGGTTGCTACCCAAAAAACGAAGGACGCAGATTAAGACGAGTATTTTATCTACTAACTAAACATTTGTTCAAGTTCAAGAGAGAAACCTTATGTTTATGTGCAATACACAAATGCTCCTAATTACACGGTGTCAAATGTTTAAACACCCACATATATAGGAAAAAGTATAACTTTGAAGATTTCTCCTAATTTAATCCATGTCTTCACCATTCCCAGCTGACATTAAAAGCTGAGTTGCATTTTATATTAACTAAGACATGCAGCTACAATTCTATATACCACATATGACAAACAGCTAATCCCTATTTATGCCTTGCCAAGCCTGTCACAATTTAAGCTGTGGTTGCATTATGGCCAGTGGCAGGTAAAGTGCAATAAGCCTGACTGGATTTGGCAGCAGTGTGAGACACAGACCTTAGTGTTTCCTTCAAAAATGAAAGATATCCCCCACTTGAAAACTGACACCTTCTCTTGCGATTGTCGCCAGGAAATTAGAGCTTCTTGCAGAGAAGCAAAAAGTTAGAAACCATCTGAGGACTTCAGCTGAGGTGCAGCTCTGATGATGTTCACTGAAGTAAAACCTGCTGCTAACTTCAAAATAAAGATGACCATGTGTAAAAAATTCCCATCTAGAAAGTAAAGCTTTGATTAAAAAAACCTGCATATCCACCATAATCATAAGTAATAGGCAGAATAGACATAAAAAATTGTGGAAACCGAAAGAGAAAGAAATACACGACTGATCAGATGCCGTTACTCCTTATGCATAATTCAATTTTTGCCTGTTTTTGTGCTTCCATTTGGGTTTGAACTGCTTCTACAAACACAGCTGTTGTTATTTTTAGGCAGTAAGCTGTTTTTAGGCAGTAAGTTAATGCTTTTTGGTGTCTAGAAAATGAGCGCTTTCAAAAACATTCAGAATGTCACATCACAAAACAGCAGGCACTGCCCTGTTACCTAGCAACCCCAGCGAAGTCCAGCCCGTTACCTAACAACCCAAGCTGAGCTCCAGCAGGTTTGGTCAGGTGGTTTTACTACAATGGCTGCTGGAAAAGACGAGATTTAAGTTGTTGACGTACCAGTCAGTGTGCGTTCACACCAGCCCTGTTTATTATTTTGCTTTAATCAAACTCCATTCTGTTTGTCTACAAAGTCTGGTTCCTTTGAGGAGGTGTGAACGCATCGTCAAATTGATGTGGACCATCAAAAAAAACTTTGGTCTCAGTTCCTTTTAAGTGAATTCAATGCATATGTGAACGCCAAGCGGACCGGAGACCGCTCCAAAAGCAGGAAGTGGACTACAGTGGGGGAATTCTGGGTAAACAACCAAGACAAATACGCTAAACTAATGCTAGTGCTAGCGAGAGATGAGATCTTTTAGGAACTCCAAAAGAGAAATCATACAGCTGTTAAAATCTGATGCTACTTTAGTTCTAGTTACAGTTTGTGGAGAGGGACTTTGCGCTTAGTGTCTTCTGAGGATTTGAGTTGTTTCCTTAAGTGGCTCTTGGTGCAGCGCCCCCACAGGCGAAGAGGGGAACAGGTTTTGTGGTTAGTTTGGTTTGGTTGATACAGTGGGAACAAACTGCAGCAGCAGCAGCAGCAGTCGAACCTAGCTATTCGGACTATTAGGCGGAAACACCCTTAGAAATCACTTGCTGCATTCTTGCTTGTTTGTGCAGGAGGCTCCACTTCTGCTTTTCAAATATGTACAGTTATATATATGTATAATTGTGCGTTTGTTTGCAGTAAGGGGCGTGGCCAGCAGCAGCCTATCTGGATTTAAAGTAACAGGCTCTAACAAGCTCAAAATAAGCAAACAGAGCAGCGTAAAATCTTATTTTCACAGAATGATTTTTGTGCCTAAAATGTAACGAGCATGTTTTGTGTAAACCATAGACCTATTCAAACCTCTCCAAGATGCATAATAGGTCACCTTTAAACCAGTTGCAGCTCATTTTCTATAAAGTCTGACAGAAGGCCTACTTCCACCAAACACACCTGAACAAAGATTTAATCAGCCCAACGTGCAAAAGAAAATCCACAGCCTCGTTTGTAAGTTATTATCAAAGAAAACAACAAGGGATCCAGAAAATATGATTATAAAGACAAACCTAAAGTCATTTTGTTGTAAATTGATCTGTTTTTGTCATTTTCTGAAGCTTTTCACAATCTGTGAGGCCAACAATGACAAGAGAAAATAATCTATTTTTTTTGTAATGGGTACTATTGAGCTGTGAATGAGTTTGGGAATTATTACTCTTCATATCTGTCCTTCTATTCTTTGCCAAATTTAGCTGCAGAAAAGATTTGTTTCTCTGCGAGACACAAATTCAACCGTGTTTCAGACTCGGTTGATGAGTGTCTGTACATGTAAGGACAAGTATTTCTGCAAACTGCAGAGGGAGACAACACAAATCTAATCCCAGAAAAAAGCCTGGTAGTCACACATTTAGTTCTAACACACTTCAGTTTTGCTCTTTATTAGAATACAAAATAACAAAAACATTGATCCCTTTGGGTCAAAATACTATTGTTTTTGGTAATACTTATACATTTATTGTTTCATGATAGATTGGGCAGAAAAACAAATCAATCTCTGTAGAGGTTTGATTCATTATAAAAAAAATTTTTTTTAACATCATTGCTATCAAAATAAGTTTAATTTTTCTTAATTCAGCAAAGCATTAGATGCGTCTTTGGTTTCATACCAGATTTTATGTAATTATTGTTCCATTTCCACTGTGTTTTTGTATTTTCATTTTAAATTAATAGAATTTTTTTTTCCTTTTATGCAACTTTAGGAAATTCCTCCTGATGTAAGTGATTGGTCCAATCCCGATTTCTCGACCAATGACGTCTGGAGATGAGCGTTAGCCCCGCCCACGACTCTCCACTGATCAGCAGGTAAAGATGGATTAATTTATGAAATCAAAAGACCAACAAGGAACAGATAAGTAAAAGCTAAAACTAAAAGGGTAAAGTATTTTGTCCCTATAAAAACAAAGCTTTAATTTTAAACGTGTCAGTGATTAAACATTAAAATCCGCGCAAATAAGCAGCTATTTGGATATTTCTCAAGTCAGTAGATTTAAGTAGATGTTTAAAATTCCCTTTTTGACAGCGTTATAACTCTTTTTTTTTTTTCTTTTTTTTTTTAAAACATCTTGACTTTTCTGAAACTAGTTCTGTGTGAATCTGGGTCCAATTAGAAACCAACATCTAATATATCACAACCTACAAAGATAATTTTAAATAAAAGTGTTTTAACTTTCAGGTAAAACTGTGTGCAGTACATTTGTATCTTTATTGATTCTGTTATTGGGACATATGGAGGATCTTAACGCATTAAAAACGCTACTTTCCCACAGTACTGCATTACTCCATCACAAATATGTACAAAACTTTGTCAATATTCTGCAACTTCACAATTGCAGTATTTCCAATAAATGAGAAATGAAATTAAAATTGCATGTGAATAAGTTTATTCATGGGGTAAGTAAAAAAAACATGCTGCACCAGCCTCCTACGACTACTTCCCGTCGTCTTCTTCGTCGTTTCTGCCAATAGTAACATCCTGTCGTTGACCATGTGAAGTGAAAGTGTTTTCATTGTAGTTTTCTAAATACATTAATGGCGATACTGTTGAGAAGCATAAAAATGTGAGTTTTGTGTTTCCATTAAGCACATTTATTTATGTAACACCAAATTTGTTCAACTTTATGGTCAATGGAAACTCCGGTTATCGCTCACATTTCTTTAGAGTAACACTGCAGAGATCAAACAAAATGTATGCTTTTTCTCAAATTACATTCCTGGAAGACGAGGAAATTCGCCACTTCTTGCACTTTAATTTCGGGGGAAAAGTTTCATTTTTAATTTTTTTGCGTTGCTGAATGCGGGTTGCTCTGCAGCACTGAGAGCCTGATTGCAGGTGAAGGGGCCTCTTGGTATGCTGGGTAATTTACATGACATGATTACTCCAGCAGCCCTGCTCTTTGTGTGCGTGTCTGCGGCGCGTGTAAGTGTGTGTGTGTGTGTGACAGAGCGACGGTAAAATGGTGCTAAACATCTGTGAGCTTGATGACACTCACTTAAAACAACGGCTTGGGAGGCGTGAGGGCGGTGTGATTGAAGGAAGAAAAGGAGGAAGATGGAAGAGAGCGGGTAGAGGGGGAGGATGATGGAGGAAAAAATGTAAAAATGTATACCGGTATTTGAAAGGAAGGGGAGACGCATGGTGAAGCTGAAAGATACTCCTCAAGAATTGCGAACGTGGAGGGAGAGATGTGAGGTATTTCTGTGTGTGTGTGTGAGGGGCAGACAGGGCAGGTGAGCTGCATGGTCCAACTTGCTTTAAAGCACCTGAAGAAACAACACGAGGCTGGCATGATAACATCTCCCCTGCCTGCCTGTCAGGCTCCATATGCAGCTAAATTTATACCAACACGCCGGCTTTGACATGCAGATTTCTGCTGTTTTCTCAGACCTGCATGACAGTAATCCTCTCTGGAAAGTTGTGTTTATGATCGCTGTAGATTTATTTACTTCTCTGTTTATTATGTTCATCCCCAAATGGAGTTTGTAGTCTTAACAGGTTTTCTTTAGCGTTTTTATTCAGCACTTTGTTACTGGAGCAACACATTGATTTCTTATACGTTTGTTTAGCACTGAGATAGATTTATGTTTCTAGGTGTTTTTTGTAAGTAAGATCTCAGAAATGTTCTTAAATATGCTGATAAAGAACATATGAATGAAAGTTTGGACCCCCAGGGGTGTTCAAACTTTTCAGAAGTTGAAAGAGTCAAAAGAAGTCGTGGGCCAAATAAAAAACACATGTAAAGTAGTCCAACTTTTACATCTCTTTATTTTTTCAAAATTGATTTTTATTGTAGATCCAAAGTTTGAAAGGAATTTTTACGGTGGCCTGTTAGGGCCATTGTAGATTAAGAGTTTGTAAATGAGAAAAGTGGTAAACTTTAACAAACCCGTAAATGTTGTGGAAAAAAATGGGGAAATTTCTGTTTGAAGATTTGCTGAAAAAATGTCAGAAATTTTGACTTCTTTAGCAGATTTTGGTGCATTTAAAGAGAAGCATCCAGTTTTCAGTCTTTTTGGGCTCAACTGAATACATTTATTTTCAGTAATAACATGATTTGGGTCGCCATCATTCAAAACATTTGCTATATTTGGTCAAGTCTAATAAATTAAATGAAAGTTGATTTCAAAGTCGCCTTTTCAGTAACCGTTTCTGGATAAACTTGATTTTATCTTTTGTTAAAGCTTGGCTGTAAAAACACAAACACTTTGTGCTGTTCTTCACATTTTCCATTATATCCATAATAATTTTACCCTTATTGCAAATTATCTGTATCTATCAGCTAAATTTCTATCATTTTTGAGTTGCAACATCCCTGCTGTAGTCAGTTCTTCCAGGAATTTGTGATCCCAACTATCAACTCATTAAATTAGTTGCAATTTTTTTACACAAATTCACCACTAATTTTCACCAGTCATCACAACTGTTTCATAAATCTGACCAATCAAATCGAGCCTTTCTCTGCATTCATTCTTTTCTGACCAATCGCTGAACCAGTTCTTTTTTCCTCCTTCTAATTTAACTTTTTATTTGTTTTCGTTTACATTTTGTGAAGAAGGAAGTTACGCTCAATGTCTTCAGAGGTTTTTGTGTCGTTTCATTCAGTGGTTCTCGGTGCAGCGCCCCCATAGGCCAGGAGGGGAACAGGTTTTACAAAATGTTTGGTCCGTTGGACTCGGTGTGAAAGAGAACAGCAGCAGCTGAAAATATAACAAATGCTGTGATGTTTAGTTCCAAATTGAACCGATACTTTTTTTTTTTACATTTCAAACCTGCTATTTGCTATTAAGCAGTTGGACAGTTATAGTCAATGAAACGTCTGCTAAGTTCACCTGTTTATATATGTAGGATCTGATGATGTAATTATTTCATTCCTTGTTTGTTCTCCAGTCAACACATCATTTTCAATGCTGGGAAGAATGAAAGCAATCTGTCAGTTTGTGAGAGATCCTTTAGATCAGAAAGTGTGTTAAGAGTGAAATATAATTTACTGTAGAGTGTGAGGTATTTTACTCCGTCTCAGTTGAAGATTCCTGCAGCCGTCAGGAGGAAATGTTGCTCTTAAAGGGAGAGGATGCGAGCTTAAGCTGATTCCTCAGACAATGCAGCATCAATAACCATCTTTCACCAGCAGCGGATACTACGGCATGGGCAAAGGATTAGTTTATAAAACCTCTACAATACACAGTTACGTCAACAAAAGCTGGTTAAAAGGTGCAGTGCATCGTGGAAAAGGAAATATCTTAACTTTTATCTTGTCACTCTAGAAGTTTGTATGGAAATCAGAAAGATTTATATCTTCAGAAATAACCAAGTTCCTCTTTTCATATTAATCCCTTTAGTGAAGAGAGTTTATGTCCTAATGCACAAATTAATGCATAAATATGAATAATCTGAAGATGATTCAGGTACTTTTTGAAAAGAGTATTTTTACCACGCTGTACTTTTTTCTTGAGTCATTTTATTAAGTAGTACTTCTCTTACTTGAGTAAAATTTCAGTTTTTTTACCCACTGAAGGAAAACCAAACCAAAAAATCACCAGACACAGACACACCTGGAGGTTTTTAAAGCTTCATCAGATTTTTCTTGAAAGAAACTGATTTGAAAAAACTTTCTTTTACCTGATTTTTTAGTTTTTATATGAATTATCATTTCCATCCATCAAACACCAAAATTTCCACTTATTTTTAGATTTTTGTCTGATTATCATGTTTAAATATTAAATGATCGATAATTTAATCAGTTACTCACTACTTGAGTAGACTTTTTTACCAAATACGTTTTTACTCTTACTGAATATTTTCTTGGATACTTTTTACCTGAGTAAAAATATGTTGAAGTAGTGCTACTCTGACTTGAGTACAACTTTTGAATCCTCTGATTAAACATTTTTCTGCAGTTTTTATAAAACCCCAGAATATTTGTCTAAAAACAGATTGTTTTCGTGCATGTGCAGCTTTGCAGCAGCAGACTTTGCTTTACTGCGGCTCATTTCTAACGTCGTTCAGTGAGATTTTAGCGTTTAAGAAAACACTTCTACCCCTGATGTCGCTCTCTCAGTGCTTCACCTCTTGCTCTGCGTCTCCCAGGCAGAGGCGGATTAGCAGAGTTCTGCTTCGTTTACCTTCACCTGTCAACGCCGGCTGCGTGTGTGTGTGTGTGTGTGTGTCCTGAGCACTCAGCCATGAGAAGCTACAGCTAAGACCCTGCGTCATAGGTTGTGTGTAGGTGACAGCTAAAGAGTCCCACCCAGAACACACACACCTCTAAGGTTTAAAGTGACGCTTAAGCCGACTAAATGCGTCGGGGTTTCGGGTCCTGCGAGCCTGCGATGCACTCAGAATATGAAAACCTGACGCCGCTTTTAATTTTCTGTTTCCACTTAAGTTGAGAGAAGATGTGGAGAACAGCGTCAGAGGGTGTGTGTGTGCGTGTGTGTGTGTGTGTGTGGTCCCGTGTGACGAGAAGGAGCTGCACCTCCACGGCTCACTGCCATCCTCCTTCCTCCCTGAGCTGCCGGAGCCTGCTCTGGCCTGTTGGCAGGAAGTGTCCTCCCAGCTGACAAAAACACACTCAGTCACAAACACACACATCCTCACAAAAACATTGGCAAATTACCCCCCTGCCCCGCCCCACCACACCGCAGAACGCAACCAAAACCTCTAAATTAAAGACGCTGCGCCGTGTCCGAGTCCGATCAGGAAGGGCACAGAGGAAATAAAAATTATGAGTATGAGCAGCACGACTTCAACATATTTCAGCTCAAGTAAAAGTAAATAGATATTTGGTAAAAAGTCTACTGAAGTACTGAGTAACTGATCAAATTATCAATCATCTAATATTTAAAAATTACGTCATCAGATGAGCCAAAATATAAAGTTAAATTAAATTTACGACCCAAGATAAGCCATGCACTGCATAAACACAAAATACCACCAAGTATTTTTTTGGTTTCTAGTGCAAATATCTCAGTACACTTGAAATACGACAAAACTGACTTACACGTACCTTTTTAGCAAGATATAGGAGCTTGTTTCAAATCAATAATTCCTTAATATTAATGAAAAAGTTCTAGTCCAACTGGCAGGTTTAATTTATAGGAAAATGTCTCATTATAGGTGGAACTAGAACTTTTTTTTAAAATCAATTTTAAGAAATTATTTTCTTATATCAAACTCCAAAACCTTTCTGAAAGGTCACCCATTTCAAGAATTGGGTACAAACTAGTTACACTTATTCAACTACATTTACTTGAGTAACGTTTTGGAAAAATATACACATTTAGGAATATTTTACTATGCTGTATGTTTTAGTTTTACTTGAGTAATTTTATTATGAAGTATTTCTACTCTTAGTCGAGTAACTAACTACCTACCTCTGATAACATGACCTCCACAGTAACAGAGAGAAGTGATTTCAGCAGGTGGCGCTCTTCCTTCTGGATTTGACTGCAAAAGATGGTGAACATCCAAAACACTTGGAGAAAAAAATAAGTTTTTCTGTGCAGGAAGTAAACGTGTGCAGAAATACTCGGCTGAAACAAAAGGTCCTTAAAACACTAAGAGGTATTCCACTTCTGCTCCCCGTAAGGAGCTGCAGCAGGTTAGCTGGTGCTGAGAGACAAAGTGAAAACGTCTATTCAAGGTTAACCTTGGAACCAAAAATCATTTAATTGGGTTCTTTCAGACCTGATTGTTTTCTTAGTTTTAATCAACAAAACCAAGCTGGAAATTAAACCCAAGTAGTCTTAATTTTTTTTTTAATTAGACAATAGAGGCATTAATTAGAACAAAAGTTTTCAACCTGTCACACATTTTAAATAGAGCTTTTAATAATAATAACAATAAGATGAGATCTGTGTCTTATGAGAGCTGTATTTCTGTTTAATAGTCGCTTTGACCTGCGTGATTAAATCCCGTCTGGTATAATTCAACTATCACAGAAATCTGAAGAACATTTTATAAAAAGACTTTGACAGGAAAAACAAAAAGCCATAGTTGCAGAAAAACAGAAAATAGCCTTTAAAGTAGTTTAATTCAAGCTGATTGCCATCATAAACAACCGATCGCTCAAATCCTTTCAAATAAAACATTACTAAACACTTAAACTGCAAAACCATCTGAAGTGAGAGTAAAAAAACTTTTATATCGGTAAACTAGCTTAAATTTGTGCTTTCCTTCCCTTTTTTCAACTGTAGCTTTGCATCGGTAGTTGTTAAAGACTGAAAGGAAGATTTTCAGTTTTTAAGTTTTAAAAACAGCAGTCACTTCAACAAAAACATTTCCATGAACCACATAAAGAAAACCCTCCCAGAAGTCAGATTGCTGTTCAGATATTGAAGGTAGCATTATTTATATCTGGTTAAAGGTGACATACTTCCTTGAACATCTTCATTACATGTTTAGCACAAAATCATTTTTGGTAACGAGATTTTGAGTTTTTTTTTTTTTTTGGCTCCTTTCAGAAGCAGCTGTTTTGGCGCGTCTTGTCATTTTAAACCCAGATAAGCTGCTGCTGGCCACGCCCCCAACTCTGCATTCACTCGCTCACTTGTAAATGGCTACAAAATGATGCGCAATTATGCAACCGTACATCTTTGAAAAGTAGAAGTGGAGCCTCCTGTGCAACCAACAACAGTGCAGCAAGCGGTTTCTGAATGTTAAGTCAACAACAAAACATGAACACAGCTGACCAAAAGTTCTGGAACTCCCATTTGGTTGCTAGGTAACAGGCCAGGCTCAGCTGGGGTTGCTAGGTAACGGTGCAGTTATTGTCGGTTTTTGAAACGGCACAAAACATGTTTTTTGCTTCTTTTTTTTCTTTTGCTCGACCTGTTTTTAGAAACTGTTGAGGCTGAAACGGAAATGTTCAGAAAGTGAATTTTCCCTAATAGATCCCTTTTAATAAACAGTTTAAATGGGAATTTTCAGTTTGTGGCTCATAATAATAATAATAATCGCGTCTAAACGTTTCATGATAGTTCTCAATATGTGCATTTTGATGACCCAGAAGTCCTTAAAATGTTAAGAAAACATGAATAAAACTCTCAAATCATCAGCCTCAATGCTCAGCTTTGCAAAACTTAGATTAAAAATTTAAGGAAAACAAGCTAATACATCCATACTGTAGCCGAGGACCTCGCTTGACTGATTTATTTTTTCATTTTACTGTAACTTCTCCCCGATGGGTTCAGAGAGGGGTGGCTTGTCTAAGTACCTGAATTAGAGACACACAGAGAGAGAGGTAATTAGAATCCAGTGATTAATGTTCTAATGAGTTTATTCTCTGAGGGGATTAACATGAAGGCTAATAGCAGCTCTGCTAAAAACATCCCAAAAAACCCAAAACACTGGAGACAAAAAGGCAGGCTCAGGATTTACTGCTTCAGCAGAAAAAACAAAAACGTGTTGCCGCTCTTGTTTTTCACTCCTTATTTTGTTTATTATGAACTTGCTCAACCTTGAAATGACCTCAACGCCGCTTGGCAGCACTGCAGTAAAAAGAGATGTTCAACTGTTCTCAGTCAGCATGTGGAGCAAAATAAAAACAGTTTTTATTTCTATAACGGCACTAATATGAGGTTAGATTTGAGTTGAAATGTTTCCTCAGCAGGAAATTAAAGTAAGAGGTTCTTGGTGCGTGCTGTGGTGGCGCGACCCACTTTGGAGGCCTCGAGTCCTCGACGCGGCCGTCGCAGGTTCGACTCCCGGACCCGAAAATATCCGCATGTCTTCCCCCCTCAGCATACTTTCATATAAAGGACACTAGAGCCTGCAAAAAGCCCCTGGAGGGAAAAAAAATAAAAAAATTAAGAGGTTCTAAAAAACCCCCAAATAAAACAAAACAGACCTACAAAGGCTTAAGAAATTGAAGACAAAGACATTTTTTCCACAATGGTGACAAACCTTAAGATCTCAAATGATCACAAAGACACACAAAGAGTCAGCCATGCAGTAAAAAACTAAATAACTGCTTATAGGAGCCAAACTGTTAAACTAAAAAGATCAAAAGGAGAAGCACAATTACTAAACTGGAATGGAAAAAATCAAAACAAAACATGTAAAGCGAACACAAAGTGTTGTGAAACAGGCAAAATCACAGGTAAAATACACAGCTGGGGAAACAGGGAGACCACAAATTACGTTTGTGGTTTGTGGTCGTTTTGTATCTTTTCAGTCTCAGTAATAACAGTTAAAGGCCTTTTTCATGTTGGAGCCTCAGGGGGGTCTTCAGTTTCAGAGTAGTAAAGACATTATTCACTTTCCTCCTCCCACTTAAACACAATAGATTCAAATTTCAGTAATTTTTTATTAGATTTTCTCTGGAAGGTGTCCCAACTTTCTTTCTTTGTACACTGCAAAACCACAAAATCTTACCAAGTATTTTTGGTCTAGTTTCTAGTGCAAACTTGAAATAAGACAAAACTAAATTACAAGTAACTTTTCAGCAAAATATAGTTTTAAGTAAATACTTCAAAAAGTACTAGTTGTATTGGCAGATTATTAAACTTATAACAAGACATTTTGTGTTGTAACATAGTATATGTTATAATTAAGGAATTGTTTACGTAAAACAAGCTTCTATATCTCATTTGTCTTACTTCAAGACAAACTTAGAAACTAGACCAAACTAACTTGGTAAGATTTTGTGTTTTTGCAGTGAAAATGAGAGAAGAAGAAGTGACAAGGTTACACGAAGAGACACAGAGAAAAGCAAGCGTGGAAAAAACATATACGCTTGTAACCAGTTGGTTTTTGGAGTGACATTCGGGTTGGCTTAGCCATTTTCTGAAGGAAAAGCAGAGATTAAGACAATCCTCAGCGAGCCACCTTCGCCGCGCCGAGGTGCTTAGGACACCGGGAGCAAAGAGGATTGTGGAGAAGAGAGGGGGCTTCTGGGAGAGCGTCAGAGGAATCTTAGGAGGCATTAGCAGCAACGTACTGCACCTGAGATAGACGGGGAAGACCACACCAGCAGCGCCGGACCCCTTTGTTGACAGGCTTAGTGGTCCTGCCTTTGACAGACACACACAGAAACACACTTTAGACGCCGCGTGTCGTGCATGTTGTTGCACATCGTGGGTGTAGCAGAGGAAATGCTGCCTATAAAGAGGGAAATATGACACAGAACTCACATTTTTCATGTTTTTGAGCTTTCATTTGGGTCACTAGTGCTTATAAAAACAAGTTTTTTTTTTAGCAATGATTGTTAAAAGGACTGAACTAGAGCAGACATCTTGTGATCAGAAGTTTGTAGGTTCGATTTCAGCTTCCAATCAAACTTTATTTTCACAGCACATTTCAGTGATAAGGCATTACAAAGTGCTTTGCATCATAAAAACACACAAATACAAAGTTATAGAATGTAAAGCTTCAACAGTTGAAGGGTTTTAGTCTGGATTGAAAGGAAAACATGGATGATTTTCTATAGATCTTTCTTAGACTTTAGTCCTTTAATTCTGGAAATGTTCCTCAGCTGACAGAAGGCCGACTTTGTAACTGTCTCTATGTGGCTCTGAAGGTTCAGGTCAGAGGTCATCACTGCACCCAGAGTCTGTTGTTGAGAGCATCACCTCTTCTGCTGTCATCTGCTGGGGCAGCAGCATCAGAACCAGCGACCCACAGAGGCTCAACAGCCAGATAAAGAAGGCTGGTTCTGTTCTGCTGTGGTTCTGGTTCTGGATCTGTTCTGTTCTGCTTCTGTTCTGGTTCTGTTCTGGTTTGGTTCTGGTTCTGGTTGTGGTTCTGTTCTGTTCTGGTTTTGGTTCTGTTCTGCTTCTGGTTGTGTTTTGTTCTGGTTCTGTTCTGTTCTGTTCTGCTTCTGGTTCTGTTCTGGTTTTGGTTCTGGTTCTGTTCTGTTCTGGTTCTGTTGTGGTTCTGATTCTTTTCTGGTTCTAGTTCTTTTCTGGTTTTGGTTCTGGTTCTGTTCTGTTGTGGTTCTGGTTCTGTTCTGGTTCTAGTTCTTTTCTGGTTCTGGTTCTGTTCTGGTTCTGCTTCTGGTTCTGTTCTGTTGTGGTTCTGATTCTGTTCTGGTTCTAATTCTTTTCTGGTTTTGGTTCTGGTTCTGCTCTGATGGCGACTGTGGAACCTCTGGAGATGATCATGCCAAGAAGGATTCTAATAGGACCAAGGAAACGACGACCATCCTCTTTACGACACTATCTTGGGAAAACGGAGCATCTTCAGTCAGAGTTGTCTGCAGAGTTGTAATACAAACTGCTACAGGAGATCTTTCCTGCCAACAGCCATCCCCATCTTCAATGACCTTTTGAACTGATGATCATCTGAACTGATGAGTTACAACATTTAATTTCCATTTTTCACAAAACGCCCCCTATTTCTACAGAGACTCTCCTCAGATCTTCATTCCTACATTCAGCTCCTACAGACTAGTGCAGCAGCAATTAGCAAACGCCTGGTAGAGCTTATCATACCAGCTGCTTTTCAGTCCAACACTCCTAGGAATGTTTTCTTTACGAAGAAACATTGTTTGACTTGCTGAAGGCAGAGTGTCTAGAAGAGCAGGAGATTCTTAAAGAGACGGGCCCGATTTCCAGGCGTCTAATTGTGAAGTCAACTTTCTTTTAAGCTATGCATGTAAGCTAAGAAAAAGAGGGTTGATTTTGTGTTTTAACAGTTAGTTTTATGTGAAATTGCTTGATATTTTAGAGCTATATCTTGCTGAGAAACCCATGCTGATCATCAACTTGCCCGTATGAATACGTTTATGCATGAATTCGAATTCAAAAATATAAAATAAAAGAACGAACTAAATCTGGTGAATGTATTTAGCTCATTTGCTCTGTTCTGACTTCCATTTATCTTATCCTCCTTCTGCTTGAAGCATGAGATCTTCTTCATCCCTGATATTTTTCCTCGGCAGTTTATTATATATCTTTTCCTCCTTAAATCTTTATTTCAAGCTGTATAGTCTTTAATAACTCCCTGTCTCGCTCCCTAAAGGCTTTTTTCTGGTTTTGCAGTTCCTTTAGTTCACTGGTGATTTAGGATTCGTTATGTGGGAAGCATCTCACTGTTCAGGCGCCGTCCACACACTCAACCATGGCACTGAAATCATGTGGCTGGCGAAGAGCAATCCGATCCGTAGCCTCAAAACAACTCTGTAGGGCTTCTTCTGCTTCAACTTTCTTCAGCGGTTTTTGTTACAGGCCGTCTCTGAGCAAAGGACTTGCATGCTGAACAGAAAAACACACGGTTATGATTGGATTTCCCCAGCATTGGTCGTGCTTTGGACACGAATCCTTGACATTTGTGAAAAACAAACCCAAAGTCTTGTTTTCTCAGGTGGAGCAGCTGACAAACTGGTGAAAGGTTGGCAGTGTAGCAGAGAGTGAGGCACGATTAAAATCACCAGATATTGCCGCAAATGCATTGGGGTGTTGTGTCCGTGTCCTAGCAACAGCGGAACCGATGACATCACGCGCATTATCTGCAACAGCTGAGGGTGGAATGTAAACGGCTGCCGGCAAAATAACAAGGCAAATAAATATGGACGGAAACTGAGAGCCAAGAGTTGAAGGTCTGGACTGCAGAGACGACACTGGATGACACCATCTGTTGTTAACGGGCACTGCTAATCCACTTTAGTGAACAAAACTGGTGTAATATTCCTAGAAAGTTGGGTGGTAACTAGTTACCTTTACTCTGTTATTTTGGAAAATATATACATTTAGGACTATGTTTACTCCGCTGTACTTTTTATCCTTTACTTGAGTAACTATTATGAAGTATCGCTACTCTTACTTGAGCAAAATGTCTGTATTCTCTACTCAATATGAGTCACTGAATGCATCCTGCCAAGTATTTGTGGTCTAGTTTCTAGTGTAGATATATTGGCACTATTGAAATAAGACAAAAGTAACTTTTCAGCAAGATATAGGAACTAGTCAATAATTCCTTAATATTGGTGACAAAATACTAGTTCTGTTGGCAGATCAAAAATATGTTATAAGCGAATTAATCTGACAATGGCACTAGTACTTTTTCATCAATATTAAGAAATTAATGACTTAAAACAAGTTCCTATTTCTTGCTGAAAAGTTACTTAGTTCTGTCTTATTTCAAGTGTGCAGAAATAAATTGATTTGGAAAAAATTTTATTTTGCCTGATATTTATATGAATTTGATCTTTAAAATGTCGAACTTTCCACACAATTTTATTTCATGGTCCGTCTGATAATTGTAATGTTTAAATATTAAATGATCAGTTAATATTTGAGTCGTCTTTTTAATAATTTCGTAGATGGCTACTTGTTATTTTTAGTTGAGTAAAAATGTATTGAAGTTGTGCTGCTCTTATTTGAGTAGAAGTTTTGGGTCCTTTACTCATCTCCAACTTCTGAATTTGGCAACCACTGAGAGTTTAAAGTCCGCCCGGCTCTTTCTGCAGTCATGTTACGAATCTACTGTGTTTACAAAGAAATAATCCCTCTGTAGTCATTTTTATGTCTTCAATTTTCAGTCCTGATATTTTAACACAGAAGCTTAACTGAGAAAAGCTGATCTGTTGAGCCCTCAAAGAAAAACTGAAGATGTTTTTCTCGTTGTTCATTTCTCCTGAATGCAGATCAAGTGACCGTTATAAAACGCAGACACAAGCATCCAGGAAATGTCCCCCAGGAAAACAGGCAGTCAGACAACGAGACCCAACAAGGTAACAACGACGGGAGAGGGAACAAAGGAGTTCATGGCTGTCGTTGGGTTTTCTTTCGTTTTTGTCGTTGTTTCATCCCTTCTTTTGTCTGGGGTCAAACTGCAGGAGCCAGGAGGCCCCGGAGCAACAGCTGGCAGGTAGGAAGAGAGAGCGAGAGGGGGAGAGAAGGAAGTAGAGAGGAAAGGAGGGGGCGGCGTTCAGACGACAGGCTGAAGAAAGGTAAGAGAGAAGGACACAAACTGCAGGATGGAAACTTTTTACCTTAACAGGTTGACTGCATGTTCAGCTACTAATATTTCAGATTTAAGAGAAAGATTGAGGATTTTTAGATGTGGTAGTGTGACTTCTAATATTGAGTCCATGAAAAGACAGATAAGAGATTATCAAAGGTACATTAATGCATAAAATGATAATTTGACACACATGAAAACTCTCTTTCCCTTTTTCCCCAAGTCTCTCTTTCTCTCTCACACACACGCACGCACGCCCGCACACACACACACACACACGCACACACACACACACACGGTAGGTCTCAGTTAACCAAAGTCAATAGCCTGCAGACAGACAAGTGTGATTACAGGAGATACTATTGCTCTCACTATTTAGCAGCTTCACTTTCTGCGTCTGAGGGGAAAATGAAGGGTGTTAAAAAGAGACGACAGAACAGACCAGAGGTTTCATCTCGGCTCGTTTCTTCACACAGCTGACATGCGGCGCTCTTTGAATGACTTCTTTATCACATTTCTTGGTTTTTAAAAGATCTCCGTGTATTAATCTACATTTTGATTCATGATATCTATTTTTATACTCAACTACAAAAAAGAAAAAAAAAACAGGTTAAACTTGCATCTTATTTTGGCTTCAGCAGAAAGTTGAGTTTTTATTCTCCATTCTAGTACAACTTTATTCTCTTAATAGTATGACTTTATTCATGTAGTTTTTACTTGTTTCTCATAATTTTTATTTAAGTTATTTATTTTCTTATAATCCACTGTAGAAAACCAATCCTCCAATTACTCCTCTGATATTTAGGAAGATGAAGCGACTTAAGCAGAGTTGTAGTAACTGGTTATATTTACTCAGTTACATTTGCTTGAGTAACTTTTTGAAAAATATTTACTTTTTGAAGTATCTCTACTCTTACATGAGTAAAATGTCTGCATTTCCTACCCACTGAATGAAAATCAAACATGTTTTAACCAAAAATTCAACAGAGTGAGATACACACCTGCAGTTTTTGTTAAGTTATTTATTTTGAAAGGAAATGATTTGGAAAAACTTTATTTTCCTTTTGTTACTGTATGAATTATTGTCATTTTAGTTCTTAAAATACCAAAATTCCCACTTAATATTACATTTTGGTCCATCTGATGATCCATCCATCCATTTTCTAACACCCTATAACACCCTCTTGCCCTAACGTTCAGGGCGAGAGGCGGGGTCACCTGGACAGGTCGCCAGTCTGTCTTAGGGCCCATCTGATGATGTAACTTTTAAATATGAAATGACTGATAATTTGATCAGTTGTTCAGTACTTTTTACCAAATACTATTTTACTCTTACTTGAGTAATTTCATGGTCAGCTACTTTTTACTTTTACTGAAGTAGGAATATGTTGAATTAGTGCTACTCTTGCTAGAGTATAATTTGTGGGAACTTTACCCACATTTGGACTTAAGTAAGAATGAAACTCCGTATTTGTTTTTAAGTAATGAGTGAAATTCATTTGTTTATCCTCTTACTTAGAAAAACAGTTTTGATCATACTAAGGAAGGAATAAAACTCTACATGTTGTATCAGTTTTATTTACAAAAATAAAAAATAAAGAAAATCACTGTGAAGAAAGGAGGTCAACTGCAGCCTAATGTCCAACAGTTGCTGTGCGTTATTTATTTACATCAGGCAGCCTCAAACACTCAATCACCCGTTTATCTCTGCCTGTCTTACCACACACACACACCCTGCTCTGACCAGGCAGATGGTTGTGCCACCCCTGCCAAAGCAGCATAACAAGCTACACACACACACACACACACACACACACACAAATAAAGGGGAGTGGGACGTCTGTTTCAGCTGCCTCTCTGTGTTGAAGCGAAGCTGGCATCAGCCGTGAATCCATCAATCCTTCACGCTACCCTCCTTTCACCTCCACCTGTTACAGTACAGGCTGTTTAACTGGAAATGTTGGCAAAACAAAATTAAACTGGTGATGAGAACAAGCTGTGTTTCCATTACAAATTCTACTAATGTGAAAAAACAACCCAAGGCAATTCCTGGGTTTCCATTAAATAAGCAATTAAAATCTCACATGAATAAGTCTGTTCAAGTGATAAGTCATTAAAAACCATTCCACTCCATCATCCTCCCACCACTTCCTGTCGTCGTCGTCTCTCCCAGTAGTAACATCCTGTTGTTGATCATGTGACTTGTGTGATGCAAAACAATTGTTTCCATTGCAGTTTGTAAAATAAACTGTTTATGTGATCAAAAAAGTCTTTTTAAAAATCAACATTTTACAATTAAGCAAATTTATTTTTTAAATTTAAAAAGCTACGTTCAGACTGCACCCTGAAGTCACCCAATTCCGATTTTTTTTTGTTATGTCATGAAAAGATGAGATGCGTAAAGATTTAGAACCACATATCCAGGTGGCCTGCGTTACATTAAGGCAGAAACATAAGAATTGGTTACTTCAGGCTGCAGTGAAAACGCAGCCTCTGATAAACTCCACTGTTAGCATCCGTGTTACTTCCACAAACTCTGAGCACTTCTTCTTCCTTTTTTGTGACATTTGGTAAAACGCTGAACACGCTCTCTGTGGGACATTATTGCTCCCTCTACTGCGCATGTGAGACATTTTCAAGTCGTTTACAGTTCACACTGGATATCACATACAAGTCACATAAATTTGGAAGTGTGAACGACCACTCTGTTAGAAAAATGAGACGTGACAAAAAAAATCGGTTTTGGATCAAATCAGGAAGCAGAGTGACCCTAGCCAAGTTGCATTAATAGAAAAGCATCTACAGACCAAAAGACCTTCTGACCGGATGATTTTGTGATTTTGGGGCCTCTTGCAGCTGTCGAACACCCTAAGGCTGCACCCAAACACACACACACACACACACTATCACATCTACCAAACAGGCTTTACAACTAACGGCATTAATCACCTTTTCAACAAAGAGAGTGACAGCCAATTTTAACGGCCAAGACGGATCGCGGTAAGAATAAATGGCCGAGTATCACGGAGCATCTGGGTATATCTTAATATGCATGTGACTGTACGTCACTGTCAACGTGTGTGTGTGTGTGGGAGTGTGTGTGTGGGTGTGTCTGTAAACAACTCAACTTACACAGATTACTTCTGAAACTCTATAACTAGAATACACACACAGAGACACACACAGAGAGACACACAGAGTATCCTTATCCATGTTTCCAACACATCCTTATAGATTACTCCACACACCTTAATCTCCCGCTTAATTCCTAAATGTCTTCGTCAAACGCACAAGCCAGCAGAACCCAGATTAGATTAGGCTGCTCTCGGAACAAGGTGGCGCTGCAGAAAAAAAGATTTTCCAGCATACAGCAAAAATAAAATTTTGTCAAAATACTGAGTCAACCGTTTGCTTCAGATTTGTCAGGTAAATCCCGAGTGATTACACAGTGTCTGAGATGTTATGTGTTATTTTATGCATGCAACACAAAACGCTGAAGCGGAAAATATGCTGTAAATGTTTGGATTTAACTACAAACGGGTGGCAGTGGTGTTTACCGTCGTTTACCAATATCTTATATATTGCATCACTAAAATAGTTACTGTGAAGCAGGTGATTGCATTAATCATCTCTTAAACTGCAAAAAGACAAAACCTTACCAAGTATTTTTGGTAAGGTTTTAGACTTAGTTTCTAGTCTAAATATCTCAGTACACTTTTAATAAGACAAAACTAACTTACAAATAACTTTTCAGCAAAATATAGGTGCTTGTCTAATGCCAATAAATCCTTAAAATTGATGAAAAAGTTCTAGTTTCACTGGCATATTATTTCACTTTTAATAAGACATTTTCCCCATGTTACAATTTAAATATTATGTCAACAAAACTAATACTTTTTCATCAGTATTAAAGAATTATTCACTTAAAACAATGTCCTATATTTTGATAACTTTCTTATTTCAATTGTAAGATATTTGCACTAGAAATTCCACCAAAAAACATTTTGTTTTTGCTGTGTAAAGACATACCTTTTCATATTTTGTTTAAATGTAACCACTGACTGTTTCAGATAATTTAGTGAAGACAATAACAATCAAAGATCCAGCAGAACAACTTCACCTCTAACAACTGAAGATTTTTCAAATTTTTCTATTTTGCCCCAAGTCAAGCAGACTTCTAATTGAACTCTCTACCTCTGTTAAATTGGAATATACATATAAATCACAAAACCTACAGCTATCATCGCAGTAAAACATGTTTCTATAAAGTATTTTCTCCATTTCTTAATACAAATGGACTGCTATAGAAGATTGACTAGGACCACTGAAAAAAGATAATTTTTACTTTAAAATCAGAAATCTTACTTTTTTTTCTCAGAAATTTTCCATTTTTTCCTCTGAATTCTGACTTCAATCTCAGAGTTCTTATTTTTTTCAGATTTCTGCTTTTAATCTTCTGATGTTAAGTCTGAATTCTAAGAAAAAATTTAAATATTATGAGAAAAGTCAGACTCATTCTGAGTTTTAAAACAGAATTATTAGTTTAAAGTCAGTAACACTTTTCAGATTATTTGTAAAAATGTTGCAATGTTAATTTTTATTGTAATATAGAAAAAAAGACTAAATATAATAATGAAACTGGACAAATATGCAGGATTCTTCCCAACCTGACTTTATTACAAAGAGATACAGTCTTTTATTTTTAATTAGTTTGATACTCTCTACTCTTTCCAAGACATTTATATTTGCTAAGGTGCTTCATGCTGCTTCCTTCCCAAAGTTAAATAATTTAATTTCTTTCTTCATCCAGCTGAGTGCTGATATCTCATCTAGACTGAACCTAACAGCGTATCTGTCTATCAATCTATCTATGGTTACAGAGTTCCTCTTATTAACCTCATGCCCTCTGGGCCATCAATAATAGAAAAAGAACTAATTTTGAATTTGACACCAAGGATTACCGGCCTTTTGCTTTACAAAACACCTCCTCCATCAATTATTCAGAGAGCAAATCCAATACGGGAGCGCATGAAGAGATGCGGAGCAGCCCGGAACCAAAACTGCCTTTTATGCATTTCAACTGATTCATAATGGAAAAATAAAACGAGAGAACATGAAGTTTGGATAATTTTTAGTTTTATTTTATCAGAATTATTGTGGTGAGCTGCAATAGTTAGATTATCTTTTGATACGTTTTATGATTTAAATCAATAACTCGACATTTTACAGAAAAAACATAGGTGTATCTTCCAAACAAGGAGCTTTTATTTATTAATATTTTACTATTTGAATGTGCTTTTACAGTGTTACATATCAAATGTTTGGACAAACCGCAGTCCGTAGCACTTTTACCCAGTTGAGGCAATCTGAGCAACACTGTGAAAACTATGTGGGGACATAAATTATGAATTAAAACTGTGCATCAAATGTCACATTGACTGACATGCAAAATCAGGTGAGCGTCAAATAACAACCTGCTGGTATTCTATCCTGTTGTGTAGCTCACCCCCAAGCAAGTTTAGTAAGATAATCATTTAATTAGAGACAGAGACAACAAAAAAGATGGATATAAAAATAGATATAATGCAGCTCTTATGATTTTTCTTTTAGCTTCACTTGTATTTTTGATTTTCTGCTGTAAAAACAGAAAGATCCAAAATATTATTCTTTTAAGAACATCAAAAAAATGCAAAACTACATAATTAAATTCTTTTTTAAATAACTAAATCCCAATAAGCTGGGTTTGAATCTAATTCAGCCCAGATTATCAACTAAGTTTAGTTTAATCAATGTTATGATCCACTGCAGCAAAATTGAATTGATTTCTAAACATTACCTGTTACATTATTCCTACATCCAGAAAAAAGTTGTTGACTTTACAGCAATCCCTCATCCAGATGAAAGAATCCTTCAGAATTTCATAACAGTTTCATTCTATTGGCTGAGAGGTTGCCAGGCGACTGTACTTTTTCATTCCAAGTGCGAGCAGAAAATGATTTGCAAGCAAGCAGAGAGGTTTGCAAGCAAAGATTTGATCCAAGCAGAAACAAGTTTTTAGCGCGAGGAGAAAGGTTTGAGAAAGTGCAGTGAATATTTAATAGAGAGCAGACGTTTAGAGTACAAACATTACAAGTTTTGAGAAGAAAGATATGAAGTCCTGCTTTTAAACTGAAAATCTGTGCTCTTGACTTATGACAGAAAAATGCCCCTATAGGCAACTACTTTTATCATGTATTGAACAGTAGAGGCGCACGTCAGTAAATTAGAATATCATCAACAGTGATGTCAGTAATCGGACCACTTCTTTCAGTAACGACTAACATTTTGTTATTTCAAATCCAGTAATCAGATTAAAGTTACTCTTCCAAATCACTGTGCATTATGATTTCTGTTATTTGCTCTAATAATTAAATTTTATTTAAATTATGCATCTTGGGAAGTGACAACTCAGTAACGTTATCAGCACCTGAGATTTGTTTTTCATACTGAAATAAAAAGACATTTTGTTGTTTTTCTAACAAGTATCAATGTTTAATGATGCATTAAAATGCACTTTAATGGTAAGTATTGGCAAAACTGAATGTAATTTTTATATTGAAGTGGTGGAGGGCTGACATCAGCCACAGCACTTTATGTATAAATCTGCTGGAAGAAACTAATAAAATAACTTGTAATCTAACTTAGTTACTTTCCAGATCAAGTAATCAGTAAAGTAACCAAGTTACTTATTCAAGGAGTAATCAATCACTGTGCCATCACTGATCATCAAAACTTTCAATTGTTGAACTGAATCTTTTACAAGCTTTAAATATTGGCAGAGAACAATGAATGGATTTATCTTTGAAGTGAAGGACTTCTTTGTTTTTTTCCTCTGCCACATACACACACCCAGCCAAAACCTGTGGGGACTTTACATTCACTTCCCTTCACTTTCTGCAGCCTAACGCCTAAGCCTAACCTTAACCATCATAGACCTAACTCCTAACCCAAAAACAGCATTTCCCCTCAACAAGAAAATGTCCCCATAGTGAGCAGTGGTCCCCACGACCTCGTATCGTAGACAGAATTAGGTCCCCATGAACACATAAAAACCTGGTTCTCACACACACACCAAAAAGCTGTTGTGAAACACTTAAAAACAGAAGAGGACGAGCTAAATGCGATCTGCATGGGACTGGTGCGTGAGTACGATGTGGTGCGAGGATTACTAGAGCTAATACCAGGTGTTAGAGAGCAATCAGCCAACCCATACACGCACACACACACACATACATGCACACGCACGCACACGTCACAGCCTGTCTCCAGGCACCTCAGCTCCATCAGCGCAGGTAAGACAAACAGAAAACCCACGCATGAATGTGTGAATCACCATCCACAGTACACACACACACATGCACACACACTGAAAGAAGAAAAACATACATCATCAACAACCTGCACACACACACACATAAATACACAGATATCACTGCATTTCCAGAGCTGGCTGGCTGCCTAAGCTGCTAATTACAGCTGTGTGTGTGAACTCTCACTCTCACTGACTGAACAACCCAACATTAAAACACATGAGAGAGAGAACCTCTGGGTAGTTCCTCTATAATCCATATTTAATGGCTTACTATAGTACAGCTTGTGGTTGTGTTCTGCTTGTGTTTTCATTACAACGATTAAAAGGATATTTAAAAAGAAAAACCTTCTGTTCTGTAAATAGTTTCAACATCCAGACTTTCACCTTCATGCCTAATTTTCTCTGATGTGGATACAAGAAGGTGGCTGAGTCTCCTAAAGGGTATAAAAATGCTATATTAATAAAGATAAAACTTGAATGCTCATAAAACATTGATTTTCTGTATATTTGTAATTAGTCTTTGCGAAAACGGTCTACAGTAAAGAATAAAAGACAAAAAAAACAACAAATTCAATTCAGATTATTTATGTAGTCCCAATTCACAAAGTTTGGTTATAAAAAGACGAATACTTTGTGTTGCCCTTAGCATTTTCTAATGTAAAAAAATCATTTTGATTAGAATTTTACCCTGATTACAAATAAGGCATGGGTCGGTCTCTACGCTAGCTATTTTCATCTTTTGTAAATCACGCTGACTATGAGGCCCAACCATGTGTGTTACTTTCAGACAAATTAGCTCAACTGGAACAAGGATAAGCCACGAATTAACTGGCAAAAACAACTTTGGAAAACAGTTTCAGTTGCTCTGTTCAACACTCCCATCCTTCACTTCCGACATCCATCATTACGCATGGAATGATTTAGTGACGCAGTTTAAAATGGTCAATAGCTTCTTTTCATAGAAAAATAACTGAGAAATGATTAAGTTAACAGTAGAAATAGCAGCAAATAATGGAAACTGGAGAGTAGTAGAAGAAGAAAGTGAGAAAAAGTGTCAGCATAACTACAGAAATAGTTCAAGATCATTTTTAAAAAATATTTTTAAAAATACTACTGAAAAGATATATTTCATGTTATAAGTGAAATAACCTGCCAATAAGGCAGTTAATAATTAGGGAATATTAATTATTAATCAAACACGCTTCAATATCTTGTTGGAAAATCAAATGTAAGTTCAAATTTACTAAGATATTTTCAGTAGAAACTCGACCAAAAATAGTTTTTAAAATGTTTTTCAGTGATCTTTATGAAAAACCACTGTATGTATTTGAAAATGTCACCAGAATTAAAGATGAATATTTGAATTACCTAAGTGAAATATATATATAAAATGACTTAAAGTAAGAAAGCTACATGAAAGCATTTAGAAAACCTGATTTAATTATCCCTTGGAAAGCGGTTTTGAGCCTTGCCATCCAAAGTGAAACTTTCCATTTGAACTGGTTTGCTTGTTCACGCTCTCCAGTATTTCCCAATGCCTTAGTCAACATTTAAGCTGTCTGTATGCATTCTGAAGTGTGTTTGTGTATATGTGGGTGCCTGGTTTGTTTGTGTGCCCTGCTGTTTCAGCTAAGCCTTCACTTTATCTCCTACCAATGGAATTTTCCCACTTCTCTTCTTTAAAACATATCACAACTATAAACAGGCTAAACGCATTGGCCGTCCTATGATCTTATGTTTAATAACAGCACAACCAACATACATGCAGATTGTTGCTCTTTACAATAGAAACTGAGAAATACAAGACAAAATGATCTATTAATTGCAACAAACTAGTTTTAATTGTATGATGAATAAAATGTAGCCTTGAATGTAATTGCACCAGAAGAGATGTCTCTATGTTGGATATATAAAGTGAAAAGTGAAATGTTTTATCCAACGTAGAAAACGGTTTTGCTCAAAAAATAATGGGAATTGTTGCAATCCATATCAGTCTCCAAATCACAAAGTGAGTAATATGGAGGAGGGAATCAATTAGTTGGTATATAAGGCTACAATTATACTTCCTTGAACAAGTTAGGATGCAAAACATGTTCACTCCAATATTTTGCATAAAATCACACCCCCTCAATGTTTACACTCATGTGAAAATGGCTGCAAATAGATGTGCAATTATACAACTGAACATCTTTAAAAATCATTAGTAAAGCCTCCTGCACAACCAACAATAACACAGCAAGTAGTTTCTGGATGGGAAGTCGACAACAAAACAATTGTCTTTTCTAGTAGTCATTGTACAGCGCATACATCGGTAAAACCAGCTGACCAAATGTTCTGGAGCTCAGCTTGGGTTGCCAGGTAACGGGCAGAACTCCACTGGGGTTGCTAGGGGTCAGGGTAGGCTTTGCTGGGGTTGCTAAATCAAAACTAAATCAAGTTTTTTTGTATTGCACATTTCAGCAACAAGTCAGTTCAAAATGTTTCACATCATAAAAATGAGACAAAAATACAAAGTCATAGAAGATAGTCAACAATTGAAAACATTACATTTAGACAGGTTCATGCATAAACAGCAGAGAAGATGCAGCCGAGCACAAATTCATAACACAGTGAAGCTCTCAGGTGAAATAAAATTAATATTTTTTCTACATTTTCAAAAAGTTACACACTAGTGTTAACAACAAGGCCTTTCTTTGATTAATCTTTTTATCTGTGGTGACACAGCATGTTGTCTGACCCGTTCAGTCTGGTGATTATTGTATTACATCGGTCTGAGACATCTGTGTGTGCAGTCGTCTGGAAAGCTCTACGGCTGTTACCTTCCTCCTCAGTCGTCACCTCAGCCTTACAGTACTGTGGGCCTACACACACTCACATTTCAACACAAGTGAAACTAGAAAATGGGAATTACAGGGGGATATGCAAGCTTGCACATATTTAGGAAGGATCTCTAGAGGAAGGAACTATGTATTTTTTTTAAACTATCCAGGTATGAAAGCAGTTTATTTTTCTTAAATAAACTTTCCAGTCATGAATCAATATCAGCGTACGCTTGATTGAAAGAGAATGTCCTGTTTTAATTATTTAATTTTTAAAAATGTTTGAGCTCCATAACTTTGATTTCTGAGGCAAATATAATTTCTCAGTTTTGTCTACTGGGACTACTTTTATAATCTGTTTTTCTTACTGTTGATGAAAAGTTTCTTAATATTTTTTTTCTGAATAGTAAAAAAATGTTTCATGTAACGTAAAGCACACAAAAACTGACCTTGAACATACTTATGCACAGAGATAGACTTCACTACTCTGAATAAGAAAAATCCTTTCCCACATTAGCTTGAGAATCTGCTCACAAAATGCTACTGAGCTAATTAAGGATACCAACTTTCTGCCTTCATGAGCTGTTTATTCAAACACATTTCCTGACAGCAAGACTTTTTCCAGAATGACTGGGGAAATCAACATCTCAGGTTATCTTCACACAGGATAGTCTGGTAGACTTGGTTTGATTAGGGACCAAAATCGCAACATTTGTTACATTTTCAGCTGCTGCAATTTAGTTTCTCATTGAACAAACCAAATAATTTGAAAGATTTGTTCCCTCCTTGCCTGTTGGGGCACTGCACCAACAACTACAGAAGGAAATTACATAAAAGCCTCTACAGAAGACACACAGCTCAGCTTCCTTCTTCATGAAATGTAAACAAAAATGGAGTAGCGTTAGATTTTAGTTGTTGTAAGTTTTCACTGTTTGGTGAAAAACCAGGAGCCATTTCTTCCAAAAGCGATAGACTTGCGCATTCGTTTTGGTTGTATTTACCCAGAATACCCTGCACTGTAGTATACTTCCTGTTTTTGGAGCGGGCTCTGGTCCACTTGGCGTTCACATATGCTTTTGAACTTCTAACGCATCCACTTCAATTGAACCAAGATGTAGGGTTTTAGGCAGATCAGAGGTCAATTACACATTCACACCTCCATACTAGACGTTCTGGAAAAACAAATTGGAGTTTGATTAAAGTACATTAAATAGGGCGTTGTTTAATTTCTATACTAGATTCAGTTTCCCTTGAGAATTGGTTTTAGATGAAGCAGAAGATGGTGAATTGATGCATGTTCAACTTTAATTGCTGGCTTTGTGCATTTAAATTCAAGCACCATTGTTTTTGTTGTTGCATTCAGTGTTGCTCTGACTTTATTTGAACTAACAAAAAGATATCTTTTCATATTTTAAGCAAATTAGTCTGCCAGTAGAACTAGTAGTTTTATTAATCAATATTAAGAAACTATTTAATTATAAGAAGCACCTATTTCTTACTGAAAAGTTATGTGTAAGCTTGTTTTATCTTATTTCAACCATATTAACGTATTTACACTAGAAACTAGACAAAATATTAAGTCAAAACAGGAAAGACAAGAGAACATTGCATGTATGCAAGTCAGATGTGACTTTCTAACAGAAAATAGTGACTCTCCTAACTGTGAGATTATCTGTAAGTGCTGCAACAATTTAAACCAACTGAACCTGGGAGAAACAACGTTGAATAAGGAGCCTAGTTTAAACTGCCATCATGCACAGAGAGCAGAATAGAAAAGAAGGGAAATGATAGATCAAAGTAAGTAAGACTGGCATGTTGGGGTCATGAAGTCTCTGTAACAACTGTTAGACACTATCCAGTGGTTGTCATGGAAACGTTCCCTAGTGGTAGATCGGGAAAAGGTATAGCAAACTTAGACTCAGTCCTCAGACTTGCTTTCTATAAAAAACAGTGAATAAGTTTTTAAATTTCAAAGTTTCAGTTTAGGATTAAATTGTAGCAATATAGACTAACTTTTCAAGCCTTTTCAGACATTTTTACCAGGAGTGGCAGCAGGTGTGGAAGGATTTGCAAATGCAGATTCTTTACAGAAGCAATATGCACATCGTTAGCTACCTTTGCTAACGATGCTACCTTGCGGTGTTTCCAATAAATAAGAAATATTAAAAAACATGTTGTGGCATCATCCTCCAACCATTTCCCGTCAACTACTTCATTGTTTCCACCAGTAGTAACATCTGGTTGTTGATCACGTCTTGTGATATAAAAACACAATTAAAATCACACATGAATAAGTTCATGCAATAAGTCATTAAAAAACATGAAGCGCCATCATCCTCCAACTACTTCATGTAATCTTCTTCTTCTTGTCTGCCAGTAGTAACATCCAGTTGTTGACATGAATCATGTGATGCAAAAAAAATATACTAATTTCAGTACAGCCGAAAGACCACCTCATCCGAACATAAAAGCTTTTTTATGAACAATGTGAGTTTTTTTTCAAAATTGGGTTTACATTAAGCAATTAGTCATAATTCCAATTTGAATAATTATGTTATCAATGGAAACTCAGTTATTATCTTGGGCCAATCCTTCTGAAAAGGAACATTTGTCTCTGTTGACATATTTTTTCTAAAAGACAACAGTTTTTACAACTATTTAATAACTCAAAAAGCTTATACTTTGGTAATTAATGGTCGAATGTTTTTATCCAGGCCAGCAGCTGATAGTTGGTGTTTGTAAATACGGAAGTTGTGCGGATGAATCTCTATCAGCACGCAGGATTAGAGCAAGCACAGCTACAAAGAACTTTTTTCCTACTCCTCATCAAAGACCATTTTCCTGCACTGCTCGACTCTCCACACAAACAAATCAGAGGTCACAACACACCTGTTGATGTGTTTGCATGAGTGTGAATGTTTGCAGCAGAACAAACCCTCCTCCAAGCAGCAGGGTTTAAGTGAGTACATTTAGAGATCACAGGTTTCTCAGGGCGATAATACAGCAAACTCCACTCCCTCCCAACTAAACCAAACCAAATACACCTGAAAACACTAACACAGGTGTGTGTGTGTGTGTGTGAGGGGAAAGAAAAGAGTGAAGGGGTGGGGGAAATAGAATGCAAAACCTCAATCTCACATGTCAGATATTCTTACTCTTTTGTCCTTTTCTCTCTTGTTCATTCATGCATAAAGGAATGCATTATAGAAAAAAATACACCACATCTAAATACTCAAATGTTAACATTATGCATAAGCTCTAAAAAAACTCTTAAAAAGTAATCCAAAGTAGTTGATTTTGACCACAAATATACATGTCATGAATGTTTCTGACATCAGATGTCAAAACTCTATCAAAAAAACATATAAATTTTATTTCCATTTTAAAATGTTTGCAAAACTTTGATATTCCTATAATGTTGAAAAAACACAATTTCACAATTGCCATATTTCTATTAAATAAAACCTGAAATTAAAATCACACATGAAGAAGTTTGTTCATGCATCACCATCCTCCAATCTCCAGCTACTTCCTGTTGTCTTCTTCAGTAACATCTTTGATGATCATCTGACTCAAAGCATCACCTTCTCTTAACTATCAAAAAATTTAATTATCAAAAAATGTGAGTTCAAAATTGCCATGTTTCCGTCATGCAAATTTATTATTGTAATTTCGATTTGTACAATTGTCCGGTCAATACAAAGGCAAATACACACTGTAAACACTCACTTCTTGAGTAGACTTTTACCAAATACTTTTTTACCCTCATGTAGTTTCTTGGACGGATACTGTTTATCTGAGTAAAAATATGTTGAACTAGTTCTTCTCTTACTTGAGTTAAATTTTTGGGAACTATTTTTATCACAGTATCCATGCATGTTTCTCCTTCCTGAGTCTTTATGTGACGTTTCTGCTGTTGTTTTTCTGAAACACTCTTCCAGTTCATCAGTCTGTAAATAAAATCACCAGTTTAGGTATTTCTTTATGTCTTATCAAACAGTAGATAGTGGTGCAGTGGGTCTGTCTATCTTGGATGTATGTGGTTCGATAATTATCAGGTCACAGCGTTTCACGCTCTGCTGCTATGGCAGAGGTGCACAGTTGCTATGCCAACATAACATGTTGGATTTGATTGACATTTTAAGCCCAGCCCTCCCAGTTTTTATGTGAATTTCTCTCTGACCAGGTCCAAATGACATTCACTAATGACTTTTACGGTTTAGTCATGCCCTGCTTAATTACTACATATACATAACGTGGCTAAAAGGAATGTGGCAGTCAAGCAAAGCCCTTCGAAGGTGACTCACGGTTTGCTTAACTTTATCTAGTTGGAAAAAGGTCAAAAGATACGGCTTGGTCTGAAAATTTTCAACTTGGATGTGGAAATCAGTTTCTGTCACTTCGATTTTATGTATATCTCACTTTTAAGGCAGAAGTATGAGCTAACATCTAACAAAGTAAGAAATAAAATAAATCACATTAGAATGATCAAAATAAAACTTAAACAATAAAAAGGTACAAATAATCAAATGTGTGATCAGCTTACATTTTGTTTATTCTGAGTTATTCTTCTGTTTTGTTATTCAGCTTTTTTTTTTACTTCATTCATACATTGTCGATTTTAGCACACCTTAGAGATGGGGACATAGGAGTCATAACATGAATATTATGAAGAAAAAGGGAAAGCAAAAGAATATATCTACATGAAGTGATGAATAGAAAATATATTAAAAATGTATAGCAATAACAGATTCTTAAAGTACAATAAGTATGGCTAAAATGAAGAACAGATTGCTTAAAAGTTATGTTGCCTTACAATGAAAGAAAAGTATAATATTGTAAGGTAGAAAACTACATGAAACAACAAGGTACAAAATAAAAGTGTAACACACACTATGAGTTTTAGTGTGTCACGAAACTCATAAAGCTCTTATGTTTCTTTTATTTGGGTTTTCTTGTATCTTTTCAATATTTTCTTCAAATGTCCCTTCTAATATTTACTCCCAGTACCTCATATTTCACATTTATTCCCTTTAAATGTGACCAGTTGGTTTTCATGTATCTGGAAAAAACTAAACCAGAATTACCATATTTTTGCTGAAGATGAATCACAACTTGAAATAGAGTTATTATTATTATTGATCCAGTACTTAATTGTTTCAGATTTTGCCTAAAGAACTGGGACTTGGAAAATGTAATATGGAGTCCCGCAGGGTTCAATCCTGGGATCCCTCTTATTTAATATCTACGTGCTTGTTCTTTTATTGTGTAAAGCACTTAGAACTGCCATCTTCCTGAAATGTTCTTCACAAATAAACTTGACTTGTTATAGTGGTCAAGAATCTTAAATGTCATTTACAGCCAGTAGTAATTTTCCACATCGGCCTTTAAAGATTAAGGGTTACATTTGTGGAAAACATGCAATTTGCCTCAATTTCTTTCAGATATTTTGTAAAGATAAGGTCAGTTACGTTAACTATAGTACAAAAAGAAAGTATGACTTAATACACCTTCCATTTCTAAAAATCAGCCAGAAAATGTTTATGTTTTCAACAAAGCCTCCATTCACTAACAACTGTTGTTTGTTCAACAATTTTCAAACACCAATTGTGAGCAGAACTTGAATTGAGGTCATAAAATCTTAAAGATTATAAACTGCAGCTGAGCTCACCTTGTTTGTGTTATTACAGCCATTTTGTGGTCTGGAAACAGAAGGTTACATGTTTTTATCCTGATTTTAAGCAACTGCATCTATGTTCTGCTAGACTCATGTTGTGTGTAGGCATATATGTGTGTGTGTGAAATCAGATGAGCTCATTGTAGCACTATGAATGATTCTGGTCATAGAACCTCCTCCTGGCAGCCATGTGCAGCCTGCTGAATCCCAAACAAGAGATAAAGTTTGATGATGCCCACACACACACACACCCGCGCACACACACAGTTGTGTTTTCATGTCTTATGGGGACTTTACATTGACTTGCATTCATTTTCTACAGTGTTACCTTTACCCTACCCCTAACCAAAAGTAAATTCTCACCTTATCCCTAAACCTAACCCCTAACCCCAAAACAGCATTATCCCATTTTCTTTGTCTCCTTTTGTGGACAAAGAAAATGTCCCCAAAAGGAGCCGTGGTCCCCACAACCCCACATTGCTGACAGATATAGGTCCATACAAGGATATAAAAACCTGGTTCACACGCACAATCAGTATGCCAGTGGATGCTGAAGGGAACTTGAACCCTCATGTTGCGCTGCCAGGTGATCTCATGTTTTGGCCAAAATATGAGAGTGGGGAGGGGAAAACAAGAACTGTAGTAAACATAGAAGTGACAATGTATTCTAATAACTATTTTTATTTTAAAAATGATACATGGAGAGAAAATAAAAACACTGAACTCACAATGAATAAATATAAATATGTTTAACAAACACCATTAGCTGAAGCTTTTGCACCTCCCACACCTAATAATCAAAACTTATTTTTAATATTAATTTGAAAAATAATGAAGTTTATGTTTAGATAATTACAGAAAACATAGTAGTTGGCAAATAACAGTAAATGGGGAAACAACCTGTTTTGTTGAACATTACATTTTTTTCAAACTTTTATGTTTTTTCATAAATTTGAATTCTTTAAATCATATTGTTACAGTTTTAATTCATGGAACATCTTTTGTTTACATCATATTACAATTACAATTGGGCAAAATGTAACCAATTCAACCTTTTCCCTGAAGGAAGAGGGGGCAGTAGTGAGCAATGCATGTGTGTGTATTTGCAGAAGAAGAAAAGTAGATTTTTATTTCTAAGTGTGCAGCATTATTATACCATGAAGCAAAGTCTTCATAAAGCTCTTCATTGCTACATGTTGTAGATTTTTTTAGCATTGCTGGCTCGGATGTCAGCCATCTTGGTACCCATCCTTTATTTATTCATTTTTAAAGTGTGCATACGTCACTCTGAGTTGTGAGAACTTGCTGTAAAGGCCCTCAGGTGTTGTCACCTGCTCTTCCAATTCAGAAAGCTTTTCTTGTTCGCTGCACCTGATACTCCTGTTACACCTGTTATAGTGGAAAATCTGACATCATAAATTTTTTTCTCTTTCAACATTGACATCGTAAGCACAACAGATTAACTAAAAAAACACATCTGCCTCTGCTGTCATTGAACAAAGTCATAACAAACTTGTGAGTAATCTAGCAAAAACATTGTGTACATCAAACATCTTTTAAATTATTATTTTAAATCTTTTAAATTATTTATCACTAATAATTATAATTATTTAGATGTGTCTAAGTAAATTAGCAAGAAATGCCTAAATAAAATCAAAGATTTTGTGAAAATAAGGAAATAATGAAGGTGTGGCAAATGGATCTAATTTTTTGTAATCATATTGGTCATTTTCAATGTCCATATTGCCCGGTTGTGAAAGTGACGTCTTCCTTGTTTCTATTATCATGAAATTTTTCCAATATTTTTTTTTAAAATTTACCCATTTTTCCATGTCAGCCGCAGCTCCACAGTTGGTGTTTCTTATTTATACAAAGACACGTGTTTTTGTTGTTGACCATCCAGAAAAAACTAGATTCAACCTTGTTGATGTTGAACAACTTGCTGTTGTTCAACATCGACTTGTTGGTTTTTCTGGAGGCTCCACTTCTGCTTTTCAAGCATGTACAATTGTGTTATTGCTCATCTGTTTGCAAACCTATTCATGTATGATTCTTATTTAATTTGTGTTTTTTTGACATTAGCAGAAGATCAACAAAGTTTTACACATAACTTATAATGGAAATGCAGCTACTGACTGTTTGGTGTTTTTTTCCCCCTCTCCTTTCCAGCAAACGATTTGCTGTTTAAATTATACCATTGAAGAAAAAAAAACAAAAAAACGTCTTGGCCCCAAATCGGCTTAATAAATGTACAGTGTGGGGTAATAAACCTGCAGAGTTTTAATTTTGGCTAAACTGCTCCTTTAAGAACAGAAGGAGGCACTGGAGTGAGACAAATGAACAAGGGAAGACTGGAGAGGAGAGGGGAGGGATGCAGGGCAGTCACCTGTGGTGTGGGAATGGAGCAGCGCTCTCCATGGGGGGCGGTGGTCTCCTGCCACAACACCCCCCAGCCCCAGTCTACCCTGCTTACTTCATCTTCCTGCCTCCTCCTCCTCCTCCTGTCTTTTGGACATAGCTGCAGGGCAAATCAGAAAAAATGGTTTTGCACAAATTAGAAGAACAGAACAACTGATGGCACAGACAAATAATGAGGAAAAGAGTTAAAACAATGTAATTTTCTCCAGATGCATTAGCAGATATATTGGCGCTACATGATGAAATCCTGAAGGGACATTTTCCTGACACTACGTTGTGGGGACCCACTGCCAAAGCCTGGTCCCCACAAGGGTAAACACTGTTTTTGGGTCAGGGGTCAGATTTAGGACTAAGATGGGAATTGAGTATGGGTTAGGGTTAGGATAAGGGTAAGGTTAGGCTGTGGAAATGAATGGAAGTCAATGGAAAGTCCCTACAAAGATAGCTATGCAAACATGGGTTTGTGTGTGCGTGTGGATGGGTGGATGTGTGCGTGTGCATGTGTGTTGCCCTCTGTCCCCTAGGCAGCTGCTTCCAGATGACCCCCTAGCAGCGAGCTGTCACCGGACATCTGTATCTCACACACACGCACACACACCCGCACACGCACACACACAAGTTTATGAGCCTCTGCATGTACATAAAGTGTGATGGCCTCTTTTCTGCTTGGTTGGGAATCTGTCACAAGTATTTGCATCTTCCCCCAGCCACACGAACGCTGACAGCCTCTGACACTAACCGCAGGAGCTGGGCAGAGCGATGCTTGCACATGTTGCTGATGTTAATGATGAGAAAGAATAGTGTAACTAAAGTGATGCCAGAGTTATGGACGGGACCCCACATCTCTGTAAACACACACACACACTGAATATAAAATGCAGTTCCTTTCTTATTTGATCGGTTTATATTTGATTTGTTTTTTTATGGATTGTTTTTGTGAAGAAGTTTTTTTCTATTTTAAGATGTTAATAAATCATCTTAAATGTATACTAAATAGCAAGTTAGAGAATATCTGCATTTACTTATTTTGGAAACCATTACCATTAGCAGGAGTAACAGCAGGGTGTCTTTGTAAAAGTATCTAATTTTACCAATCTTACCTCTCTGTGCAACACTGTGGTAACAAGGATCATTTTATCAGTTTATATGAAGCCAGCTGGACATAATAGCAGAATTACTCTCTAAATACGGACAGATCTTAACTTGTTTCTAGGCTCTCTGTTGTTTTTTTTCCTTCTTGTGTTCAAAGCCTATTCCTTGTTGCACTTAGGTCTGTCGCAGTAAGCAATGATTAAATAAATTGCGTAATAAATTGAAACATACTCAATAATTTTTGTTTATGTGAGTCTGTTTTTCTCATTTCTCTCTTTCTACCAAAAACTGAATGATAAAAGTCTACAGTCAGGTATTTTGGTCTTAACTTGTCCTTTTTTGAAGGATCATTTTGTTACAAAGATTTTATAATTAATTTTATTTGGTGTTTCTCTTGTTTTGTTTATTCATTTTGGATATTTAAAATGTCTTCCAGTTCATTAGAAATTAACGTTTATTGAGTTTTGAAAATGTGTTTTTGCACTATTACCATTGTATTATTTGAAAATGGTCTGAAACAATGTTATCATTTATCACAATAACTTCTGGGACAATTTGTCATCCAACTAAATTTGCTATTGTGACAGGTCTAGATGCTCCTCATTACACATAACTTAATTTGTGGACTAATTGTTGTTAACATCTGGTGTGAATTTCATGTCAGCAGAAATATATTTACTCAGAAAAACATGTTCAATTCTTTTTTTATTTGCTGCATATTTAACTTTATATAACCTGTTTTTGTTCTTTCAAAATGTTGCCTTTTCACATAACTGACCTGCTGAGTTGTTGCTCTGTTTATTGCTCTGATAGCAGAGTAGAAGTACTGGCATGTCAACTAATATGAAAATCAGCGTTTGTCTTAATGTTTTTCCATTTATTCTATTTTTAATGGTAAAATGGCAGGATCCAAGTTGTTTGGAAATGGCCTATAAACCCTCCAGATGGGCAGTAACAATAACTTCTCTAAGATTATCATGTAATCCCAGTTTGGCATTGCGCTAACACACATCTGAATGCCCTCACTGCCAGATCAAATGCGGTAGATTAGCAGCACCTGGCTGCTTTCTACCGCAGCCAGGTGCGGTAGAAAGCCAGGCTTTCTACCGCACCTGGCTTTCTACCAGGAAAGCATTTCCTGGTAGAAAGCCATTTCCTGGCTTTCTACCAGGAAATGCTTCCTGGAAATGCTTCCAGGAAGCATTTCCTGCTTCCTGGAAATGCATTTCCTGCTTCCATTTCCTGGAAGCAGGAAATGTTTCACATTCTGCTGCACGTTAATAAAATTCTGCATTTCACCATTAGAAACTCCAGTGTGATGAACAGAAGATAAATCTGCGGATTCTGGAGAAACATTTGTTTTTATGGCTGTTATAGTTTGAATTTTAGATAAGAGCAGTAGTTTTTTCAGGGTTTTTTTTTCACTTTTCCAGAATTTATATTTAGTGTGTTTCCAATTTTTAATATAGTTTACCTTTTCATCAACTGCATGCTAAGTGGCCAGTGTTTAAATTTGTAAACTAGACTTTCCATTAAACTACGAAGACAAAGAGAAACAAAATAAATAAGACACCAATAAACTCTTAGTTTTTTTCTAAGGAGTTTATGGTCTAAAAATACATTGTAATGTCTGTCCGTAAAACATCTTCATTATTCTGAATTATTCACCGACTCTTCGATAACAATGTTTAAATTGGAAGTGAAGGAGGAGAAATAAGGCAATAAAATATGCAAAACTCTTTATTTTCTTTCAAAGGATGCATTGACTACTTTTCTGGATTTTTCCAGGCTGCTTTGGAACTTCAGCTAAATGTATAGATTGGCTGAAAATTAAATTATAGATTGTGACTAGATTTCATCATGTTTTTTTTCTTTACAGTTAATCTTCAACTTCAACTTCAACTACATCTGGACAAAAAGTTGGCAAAATTAACATTTTGTTTCTTAGTCAGTGGAATAAGCTTAATGTGCAGATTTGAGTGTATTGATAACTTTGAAGGTTTATCAATTTTAACTTTACAGTACAGATGCTAGACACTGTCTTTCTTTAAAATTGCGCAAATTGGAGTTATAAAAATAAATGTGCTTAATAAAAGCTCGCCAATGTCAAAAACTCACATTTTTTGATACAAGTTTGTGTATTGAAATTAGCATATTTTACAAAACTGCAATGAAAACACTTTTTTGGATCTACAAGTCATGTGACCAATTACTTAATGTTACTACTGACAGAAATGCCGAAGAAGACGGCAGGAAGTGGTAGGAGGATGATGATGCGGCATGTTTTAATGACTTGAAGTGGGAAAAACTTATTTATGTGCGATTTTAAATGTGTTTCTTATTTAATGGAAACACTGCAATTGAAAATTTTTTTAGTTTTTTACATTAGTGGAACATGACCAAAGTTTTGTGCAGCTTCTGTAGCAGAGTGAGAGAGACACTAAGTGACAGACAGGAAGTGAGAACTTTTCTTCCCAATCGTATCTAACTCGTTCTGCTGTGCACACAAGCTGCACGTCTGACAGAGTTTTCCAGCAATCTCCTCTAATCTGTTGAAACAATGTGCTGAGGTGTGTGTGTGAGTGGTGCGGGGAATGGCAGGGTTCCACACCACCATGATTGGGGTTAAAGGTCATCAGGGGACCAGGGAGCTGTCCTACTCCATTAGACCGTACTTTGGGACAAAACTAAAACTGGAGTGAGCCATGCTGAAAACGTTTTTTACAGTCACCCGGACACTTAGTTTGTACACGACCACACAGGTTCACACAGCCATACACAATTTGACTCCTTAGTCAGAGTTAAAAATGAATAATTATTGTGTGTTCATATTAGTGACCAACATCTACACTAATTGAAACTGCAACATTTATAAATGAATAAATAACATGGTGAAAATATTAATATTTTTTCTCTTATGACAGGCTAAATAACCAAAATTATAACAGTGGTTCACACAGTTTAATCAGTTCGAATTTGTATTTCTGATATATTGAAAAAGATCAACATCTATTCAGCACATGTGCTCCACTACTACAGATATAATACAACTGTAGCTAATTCTGCACCAATGACACAAGAGTAATGTCACCTGATCTGAGCCAAAGTCATGGAAACGGTTTACTGACTACAGGAATGTGAGATGCAGAAAGTGAAAGTCAGTCAGGAATGTGCACAGCCAGGACAGTTTTATAATCCTTGCTAACTCACCAGTTACTCCAACTACAAGGTGTTGACTTTGACTTTGGCAAGAAAATCCAAAGTCACAAAATCAGAAAAGACGCCTAAAATTGAATTGACTGGTCTGATAGAATATTATGCTCTCTAATTGTATTATTGAACACATCTGAAGTGATGTTTTGTGGAAACTGGTATTGAGGGAATGTCCTCTTTGCTCTCAAACTTGCACAGAATGAAGGATAGCTGCCTTTTTAAAATAAAATCATCCTTTAACCATTGGCGTCTGTCTCATGTGTGTTTGCACCTGACTGTCCTCAAAGTAAGACCAACAATTTAACAGCTGAGAGCTTTCCACCTCGTCTTTCTATGGATGGAAAATGAACTTTTTAGTTCATTTTTTTAGTGACAAGTTTCTCTTTTCTATTCTGAGGCAACTTTCCACTTTCTGAGCGGATGGTTTCCTTGACAGAAAGTATTCTCAGCTGTCCGCAGCCTATTTATCACTGAAACATGGTGGCTGACTAAATGTCTGTAAGCGCTACAGTGAGACATGTGATGATGGAAAAGAAGGCCAACCTTGACAGCAGCTGTGTATGCGCATGCAAACAGACGGTTAGGTGTAGCCTTTCCACTCTCTCTCGTGGATCTAAGGGACAATTGGTTTCTAAATGTAACACTAAAAACTTAAGGAAAATCCTTTTGTTGTTAGGAAACGTAACTGAGTGTCTTGGAACCAACAAATGCCTTTTCATACAACTTTAAAGGTATTGTAGTTTATTTGTTAAACACATTTCTGCAACTAGGTACTTCAGAGTACTTTACTCTATAAAAACATAAGACAGTATGTGTTATTAACAACAACAAACATTACATTTTGTCAAATAGCAAATACACATCAAATATATTGATCAGTGTTCTAGTTACTGCTAATCAGAGGCAACTCTAAACAGGCGGGTTTTTAGCCTTGGAAGTCGGTGTTTCAGCAGCTTTGCAGTTTTCTGGAAGTTTGTCCATATTTGTATATGTGTTGTATTTCCAGTTATATGTGCGACCTGTAGATATTTGTAAAAGTTTAGTTCTGTGATGCATTACCGTGTATTAAATTTTCACAGGGCTGCAGCTAATGGTTATTTTAGTAATTGATCAAACTTTTGAATATTCTGGTCATTAATCGGTTGTTTAGATTGAAAAGTTAGCGTATTCTGCAAATATTTCATTTAACCACTTATGCCTTTCTGTGCAAAATAATTGTGCTTGACACCAATACAGTGAAGTTGATTTTTTTTTAAAATTTTATTAACTGATTAATTAGATATCAAAATGGGATTAGCAGATTTTTTAACAGAATTTGAACTACGTGAGGCTAAAATTGGGCCACTTAAATTCTGGGTAACATTTACAGAGTAGGAAGGTTTATTTTTCTGTTAAATGCAAAATGTATGTATTTTTAGTTTTTGCTCAGTTTTGGAGAAACTTTTTGAGTCTATAAACTTAAGATAACAATTAACAGATTACTAAATTAGTTGATGATTAATCCAATTAATTGTTTAAGCGCTAAACTTTTACATTATTTAATTAGTGATTTTGATTTATACAATCTTAAGAATTTATAATCTGACCAATTAAGAGTTGTGATAAAAGGTTTTCTGATTCCCAATATTTCACTTTCAACAGTCACATATTTTCATGCCCTTACGTTCCCCTGTTGAGCAACATTCACTCACTGATAAGGAGACACAAAGGCCACCTGTGAGAGCTGCACTGAGATCTTAGGCTTTCCAGAAAGTCTGTGAGACGGGCGGCGATGGTGCAAGCTGCTCCTGAGCAAGCACTTCATGTTTAGTCCCAGTTTAGTGGAAAAAAACTTGCCAAACCAGTCCCCTCCGCTTTGCTGCATATGCATGCGTGTGGGCTACTTACCTCACCAACTGCTTTAGGAAAAACATCCGAACATTCATCAAAACAGCAGAACGCAGATCGCGATAACACCCTTCTGTTTTTATATGACAGGCCTGTTTTCGAGCGTGCGTTCCCGTTGCAGCAGTGGGTGAGGGGACCCTCTGTGTGCATCTCAGAGGAAGGTTAGCAATGCCAAACATACAGGCAGAGAGCAGGCTGCAACTGGTTTTAAAGCCAACGAGCGTCTACCTCTGATTGGAGCTCAGCTGGACCAGAGATAAGAAAATCGTAAGCAGGGCTGAGTTCGTGTGTGGTTTGCAAGCTGCTGCTGTCAAAGCATCTCATTTTCCCCTGAAGTTTGATAAATTAAAGCCTGACACAAAAAGTACTCTCAAGAGGATGTAAAATTAATCACATATTTTAACCAACCAACCAATCAAACATAAACATATTTCAAATAATTTTGCTGATTTGCGATTTTCTGTTTTGACTGAAACATAGCCTATCAGTAAAATGACCTACAGGCTGTCAATGCATCCTTAAAAAGTCTTAAATTCATACAGCTAAAATTATGCTAACATCCCCTTGCTAATTAGCTAGCTTTTTGCATAAGACGTAAGTGTAAATTTATTCCTAATTGGCTGGATGATGTTTATCTTTGCAAGTGGCTCACTTCTGTACGATGACACATCCATTATGTGCTGAAATGCCCGACACTTCTACTGTATGAATTACATTTCCATCATGATGTCTTAAATTTAAATCACAATGGTCTTAAAAAGTCTTAAGATGTGTTGCATCCTTCATCAGGGTAGATAGGTCAGGTTTTCTACAACTCAAACTTTTAGCTAGAGTAAAGTTTAATGCTAGTTGATACATTTGATGGTTACTTTAATTGTACCATCCATCCAACCATCCATCCATCCAACCAACCGTTCCTTATCAAAAACATCCAACCAACCAATCAATCGTTCCTTATCAGCAACTGCGTCACAAAAGCAACATCACCAGCCCTTCCTCCCACTCATTTTAGGTAACTGTAATGTTTTTCTCAGATTTCATCTTCATGACAAGTCCTGGACCCAGAGACGCATTTCATCATGCAGGCTGACTCACCTGAGTCAGTTTGCATCGGCACAATGAGGTCCTTAGGGCATAATAACCTTTTGGTAAAAATGTTATAGTTGTTCAATATGGTGGTAGTAACCATGCTGACCATATTTACTGTTGTCCAGGTAAATATTTATTAAAACTTTAAAAAAATGTTAATGGGCTTATTGCAGTGAATTTTATTTTTTTTCTTTTTTGCTGTTCTGCTCTTTATAGAGAAATGTGTTAAAATAATAATAATAAACTGATATCAACTGGTTAGTCAGACTTTCTACTAGAGTAAAGCCTTCAGTCAGCTCCTTGACAGGCATGACATAAGATAGACAAAGTTGCAACATTTGTTATATTTTCTATTTTTCTGAGATGTTTGGTTCATGTTAGTTTGCAGCCTCTACTTCCTGTTTATTTCAGCCTCACATAAAGTCGGCATCTGACAAAATTACACTTTTAATTAATTGTTCTATAATTTTGTATTTTAGTGTTTTTAAGATGTAAAGCACTTTAAACTGCCTTGTTGCTGTACAAATAAACTTAATTGGTTGATTGACTATCAAACTGGTGGTAAATTACTCCAGCAACAAGAAAATACTTTAGATTCTTTAACTTTTACTGGTAATTTACCAGTAAAAGTAAATATCTCCCAGATGAGACATTTCCTCATCTGGGAGGGGAGCGACACTCAACAGGTCCAAGAACCGTCGTTACGGCATAAATAAATCCTATAAGCATAAAAACTCCTGTCCTTGGCTGAAAATCTGCAGTTTGGTCAACAAACCAAGCTGTCCCCATTTCACCTAAACGTAACCCCAACAGTTTTTAAAGCGCAGCTCATCGCCGATCATGAGCGAATCTACCAGAGGAGCTTTCAGCTAAGGAGGAATATTTGGTGAAGTGTTAGTGGGATTTTATATATCCCCATGAAGTCTTCTGCTCTTCTCTTTTAAGAGAGCTAAACTTATGAGTGCAAGTGTGAAAATGTTTGATGAGGGACGGGCGCGAGCCTTTAAAGTGTTTAAGTCTTTCATCCCTCCCTCTCGGAGACATTTTAATATGTTGAACATTAACGATGTTGTCAGAGGCGACAGACCAACGTGGAATTGTGCCGTCGCTTGACTCACTGGTTTGTTTTCCAAGCTGGGAGAAGATTGAAGCTGATAAGTCAAGCCGCTAAATATAAAGTTGAGAAATCATTAAAAGCATGTAAATATTCCCCTCCAATCCCTTTACACTAATCCACACCATGGCCAATGAAACTATTCATTAGAAAATCATCAGCTTTGCAACATTCCAGGATTTTTTTCATACTTAGGGCACACGCGTGCGTGAGTCTCTGCTTTTTGCTTGCATGTGAGCAGCAGAGGCAGAAAATCTGCGTGGTTGCATGCATTTTTTTTTTTTCTTCTTTTTTTTTGGCCAGGTTCAAACTACTTACTTATGCAAATCACTGAACATTTTCTAGGTGTAACTGACAACATTAAGTCTAATCCTAAAACGGAAATCTCGCATTGTTCTTATATTAAACCTGCAGCAGGTTTCTAATGTATGAATGAGATTTACTGCCAGCAAATGATCTGTCACCGCTTTTCTGTTTGTGGCCAAGGTTAAAGGTCAAAGCCATAAAATGTATGTTGATTCAAATTAAGAAAGAATATTGTAACCATAGCAACCCATATTTTTAAAGCTTAGGGATGCGACTCATTTATAATGCATTGAAACGGAGTGATTGATTTTTGATCAATCAATCCAAATATAACAGTTTAAAGTTGAGAAAATAACAAACAATACGAGTTCATGGAAAACGGCTTTATCACTTAATATGAAGAGTAGTCAAACATTTTTACTAAAGTAACAGTAGGACTACTTTTACATGTTTTTGCTCAAGTAAGAGTAAAAAAGTATTTGGTAAAAAGTTTACTCAAGTGCTGAATAGCTGATCAAACTATTAATTATTTTAAAAATTACATCATCAGATGAACCAAAATATAAAGTTATGTGGAAATTTTTGTATCTTAAGGACCAAAATAACAATAATTCATATAAATAACAGAATTACAAGGTAATAAAATCAGGTAAAGGAAGGGAACCTATTTTCAAAATGCACATTTTGGATGTTTGGATTTCTACTCCTTCTAAAAACACTCAAACACTAAAGAACAAAACACCCAGATGGTTTTGGTAATAATCAATCAATCAATCAATCAATCAATCAATCAATCCAATGTTATTTGTATAGCACATTTCAGCAGCAAGGCATTTCAAAGTGCTTTACATAATAAACACAAAAACACAATCATGCAACATAGAATCAACAAAAAAAAACTACATTAAGTCAAGTAACAATGCAAATAAAACATTTTTAATGTTTAACCTACAAAACTCAGTTAAATGTGATGTTTAACTGAGTTTTGGTAATAAGTTGATGCTTTGTGGTGTCTGAAAAATGAGCTGTTTCAAAAACCTCCAGAATCATCACAAATCAGCAGGCACTGCCAGTTACCTAGCAACCCTAGCTGATCTCCAGCATATTTGGTCAGCTGGTTTTATTGCTTTTTGATCTGTACAATGGCTGCTGGACAAAGACAAGTGTTTTGTTGAGTTCATAAACCACTTGCTGCATTCTTGTTGGTTGTGCAGGAGGCTCCACTTCTGCTTCTCTAAGAAGTACAGTTGTATAATTGTGCATCAGTTTGCAGTTATTTTCACTTGTGAGCCAGGGGCGTGGCCAGCAGCAGCTTATTTAGATTTAAAGTGACAGAGGCCCTAAAACAGATGAACATCTCATCATCTGAGAAAAAAATTATGCTGAACATCTTCTGTATTGTCCAAAGAACCAATCCTAACCTGATCCAGGAAGCACAATAGGTCACCATTAAAGGTGGCCATAAAGGTAATAGGTCACCTTTTTGAAAAATCACCCATTCAAAAGATGTTACATTGCTGCTTTAAGTTTTAGCCAAATAAAGGCAGGCCTTCACTCCGGTTTATGAGCGTTCAGATATTTGAACTCTGATTTCGTCAAATATTTCTGGAGTGAATTTCAAATCGTAGCCAAATTGACCTCGGGTAACTGGGTTGTGATGACAAACAGAAACACAAACAATCTACCTGGCAGCAAGATGGAGGAGAGGGCCTCCATTTCAGGCCGAGCGCTGGGTATCGGTGAACCTTTCCCCAGGTGTGTGTGCGTGTGTGTGTGTGTGGGCGTGTGTGTGCGTGTGTGAGAGTAAGAGAGCCGAGACACTCTGCTTGGCAGCCGGTTTGAGGAAAGATTATCTTGACAAATTGGATAAACATCTTGTGTGTGACAGGATGCTGATGGAGGGTCTGCCTGCCCACACACTCACACACACACACACACACACACCTGGGACTGTTGGTTGCTTTAGCCAGCACTGTGTGTGTTTGCGCGAGTGCGTGTGTGTGCGAACCCCGCCTAAAGGCAGGTAACAACAGGTCTCCCTTCCCAAACAGAGAATGCAGGTTCTCAGGTGTGTCTGCCTGCTCCACTTCAAATACTCTACCATAGTACTTTGTGTTTGTTTGCTTGTGTGTGTGTGTGTGTGTAGAAAGCTGCACAACACAACTTTATCTGACCTCATTGGTGTTTTTTTCTTACATAGGTTTTCTGTAATTTTTCTCACGCTACTGTAGGTTGAAGTCAGCCTAAGAAATAACTAAATGAATGTGTGTATTCAAGGTCTTTAGTCATATTTTAAGATAAAACATTCATCTTGTGCTGTGGCAATGTGTGTATTCAGTGCTTTGAGTTGCTGGTGATTTTGTAGTCATGGCATGACGCAGGTAGGGTCAGGGTTAGAGCTGTCATATTTACTTAAACCTTCCAGTCATCAGGCGGATTATTTTTACGTCTTTGAAGCCACATGTTGTGATTGTCAAATGTCAAATTTATTTATATAGCACATTTCCAACAGCTTGAACTGCACACAGTTCTGCACAAGTTGAATAAAGAGAAGTAAAATACATAACAGTGGTACAATCAGATATAAAAGATTTAACTGTAAGATAAAAAATATTTGGGTTAAGATGGACTGAAGGAGTAAAAGAATGAAAAATGTTGTGAATTAGAATTTTAAGACTCTAATGATGGACTCTGACCTGAAACTTCAGAGCCACATAAAGACGGCTACAAACTCTTTCTCTTTAATTGCTTTTATTACTGCAGCTGTATTTTCACAGGTCTGCCTAAAAATATATATTTAAAAAATCCAATGCTGCAGCTGATCCAGAACGCTGCTGCTGTAGTTCTGACTAAAACCAGGAAGTTACAGCACGTCACCCTGAGAGAATAGACTTTAAAACACTGTTCTGAGTTTATAAACCACTGAGTGGCTTAGCACCACAATACATCAAAGATTTGTTGTTGTTTAGTTTTCATGCACCACAAATCTAAAAGAAAATGCAAAACAGCAAAAACACAGAGCTTCTATAAGTAAAGGCTAAAAACTCACCTGTTTAGAGTTGCTTTTGATTAGTAATGACAAGAACATTGATCGATATATTTGATAGATCGATATGTATGTGTACAGATCTATATGTTTATGTGTCTGTGCATGTATAGGTATATAAATCTACATATATAGATAGTAATATAGCATGAATCAAATCCTAATGAACCACACTCCATACCAGTAGGGGGCAGTAATGTGACTTGTAAAACATTTTCTGCCAACCTCCAATAAAAATCAAGATGATCTCCTTTGTCGGTATTTGACTAAATTAAATGTTTAATGCTTGTTTTATTAATGGTCACGATGTTTTGATGACGTAAGGCACTTTGAACTGCCTTAGCAATGCCAAATTTCCTATTAAAAGTGTATCGATGTAGGAAATTAAAACCAAGAAATTAGCAAAGATTTATGAAATAGAAAGCAAAAATGAAACAGGAATCCCTTATTTGTTGATGCATCCTACTCTTGCTGTGTTAAAGTCAATGTCTGTGAATTCCTGGTTTCTTTTTTGGTGTCTGTATGAGCAGACGAGAAAACCAAAAGAATAAAAACTGGTTTTTACTGTAGATGTTGAGAGTTTGATATATTAATATTTCTACTGTCAGCTGTTTAAGTCTCATTTCAAGGATTTGGGGATTCATGATCACTTCTGCGTTTCTTCTATCTCTCCATCGTTCCATTTCCTCTTTGCTCCGTGGGGTTTCCAGCCGCCAATGGCTGAAGGATTTGGGAGCCATTTTTGTCTTAATTAAAGCTTCCGCCCCGCTCAGATCTTTACCAGAAGGACAGACTGCGGTGAGGACAAAAATGTGTTTCATGGTGGCACAGAGAGGTCACTAGATTTACTGTTGCTTTGCTCTGCTTTAGTCCTCTGGACGCACGCGCTCCGTTTTAGGCATGTAAGGCCCTTATCTGAGGAAGCAAACGTCAACTCTGCACCTCCCCGCTGCGTCTGACAGCACCGCACTGAAATCCTACAAAGTTAAACACGACCCCGAAATAAACAGCAGGGCGCTGAGTTCAAATTGAGAAATTGTGTCTTACTTAAAGCTGCAGTATCTTAACTTTTACAGTAAAATAAATGTTTTTTATTTTTTACATATTTGTCAAAACTATATCTGTTATTATAGTTTATGAGACAGATAATCTGAAAATATTGAGCTCCTTCACCTGAAGAAATGCTTCGCTCCCAAACAAAAACAATCAGAGAAAGGAGGCGGGGCATAATGCTGTCAATCAATGCTCATAAATGTGCATTGGTGGTCATGCTAACTACCCTGAGCATAAACAACATGCTATGCTATCTGCAGTGGCACAGAGCAAGGAAATGAGAGAGGATTAGTCACTTCTTATGGTGATTGACTGCGCTAAGCCCCGCCTCCTGGCTCTGATTGGTTGTTTGTTGTTAGCACTGGGCGAAGAGCTTTTATGGATTATCTGTTTTATTTCATGCTATCACAACATAGTGACAGTTTCAATAAGTGCAACGTTATAAAAATTTCGTACTTTAAAATAAAACTCCACTCTGTCTGACACTAACTTATGTAACAATAAAAAACAAAATATAGATATGAAGATCTGTGGGGAAAACAAAAAACAGCACAATCTGTACTTTTACAATTATTTATCCTGATAAAAGCAGATTGAGGTGGAAACCAGATTAACACGTTTATCATCTGGTCGGCTGCAGTTTACGTCTCCAGTAAGACTTTATTTGTCAGTCTGCTTGAGACTGGCATGACACAACATCTGTTACGAACATGAAGGAGTCTTCATGAATGTTTGACTGCTGTCATGAAGTTAATAATTAATAATGACACTGATAATGCAAAGTTGCATTAAAAGTGCAAACCTTCCTACGTTAATGAAGACTCCTTCATGCTCAGAACAGGTGTTATTCACACCCACAACTCCTCAATCACAAACACAACAGATGCACACAAAAAGAAGTTAAATGCTCTATATTTATATTTACTAACATAAAACTCCAGGTTATTAAATATAAATCATCCACAAAAACCTCTTATACTTTTTCTTTCTGATTATTCATGAAAATCCTGCAGGCTGGATAAATAACAACCAGAAAATCAAAATACTCCACCAAGCAGCATTACTGAACAAAACAAAACAATTTAGGAAAACACAAAAAACTCCATACAATTAATACTTTAAATTTGTACCCTAGGAATATTTAGTGAAGCGTCCAGGTCAGTGTCCAGGTTTGGGAATAATTTATTTTACTTTTAAATGTGACCAGCGTGTTTCACTGCAATTTAACTGAAGTACAAAGAAGTACATTATTTTTAAATGTTTAAAATTAAAATGCATTTCTTGTGTTGAGTTTTCCAAGACTCAATAATTATTGGTAGACATAAAGTATTGTCAATAACACCTCACTACGTCGTCATATTATTGATTTTTCGTTGAACTTTTAAAATTTTTAGCAGAGAAACATGATCCAAAAAACTAGCAAGCGTAGCAAGTTTTCTGGGGGAGACTCTGCTGATATTTTATGATTTTTATCCTGTGACTCTGCTGATATTTTATGATTTTTATTCTGTGACTCTGCTGTAAATACAGTCAGGCTAATTTGAGTTTAAAGCAGTTCTGTCTGCTGTAAGTACAGAGTGGTGATAGTCACTGTTCACTCATAAAAAGCAGCTCTCTTCATTAAAAACAGAGCTCCCTGTCATAGTTCCAACAAACGGTTGTAAATAAAGACTCACAATGTTTCATTAAACACACACACACACACACACACACAATCTCATGTAGTGGATCCTCTGTCAGACTTTCACAAATCCACACACACAATAAATGACACCAGTGTTGTCAAAACTGACTGCAGACAATGTTGCTACTCTGCTTAACTAAAAGTGCGCCATGCAAACAGCCTTTTCTGTCTAGTGTGTGTGTGTGTGTGTGTGTGTGTGTGTGTGAAAGAGGTCACTAATCAACCAACAAAGAACTTATGGAAGAGAAAACAGGATAGATTATTCACTATAAAAAGCTGCATATAAACAGGAATGGGGGGAGAGAGAACATTAAAGTGGAGAATTAAACAAACGTAGCTGGTACTGAAACTTTAACTGATCCAGTTTAAATGCACAATATTTCTATCCGTCATCAAATGAAATGTATATCCCAGTAGATTAACAGTCGCTGTGTTTCCTGCACACAATGAGTGAACTTCTGAATCCGTACAATGAAAGCATAAATGTTTGAAAAATAATTCAGAAATGACAGAGAAAATTAAACTCTAATTAATGTTTTCTGTGCAGCACAAAGTTGAAAATGTTATTTATATGAGGAGAAATAATAAAGTCACATTAAAATTAGACGCATTTTCCCCGAGTCCCTGCAACGGGGGCAGATTTTAAGCTTTTTTCCCTTTTACCCATTACTGCACCTCCTCACTGTTAAACATAGATATATTTGGTATCCATGGAAACGTCAGACTCTGAGCCAGAAGATGATAAAAAGCATTTGAGATTTCCAGATGTCAGTAACCAGGAACTTTAATCAAAAAGAGATTGTAGGGAATTCTGGTAGTGCCAAAAAGTATATATTTTGATGATTTTTGTTTTTTTGTGGGTTTTTTGTTTGTTTGTTTGTTTGTTTTTTCTCTCTGTAAAATGTGCCTAAATTTGTTTTTTTGTTTTGCATGTTTGTTTTTTTTGCATTTTTACACTGGATTTCTAAAAAGTAACTTCACCTTAGTCAGTTATACCAATTTATTGTTTAACTTTAATTGAATAAATAACTTTAATATAATAAATGTATTAAAGAAAAAATCAAAAAGAAGCAATTTTGGACATGCAAAAATCAGAAAATCCCCTATTTTGTAGATGGTGCCAACCTGTGCCAACGGTTAAAAGCTTTGGTATTTGTTTACTACAATATTTGTAAAATATTTGTAAATTTACTACGATCCTTTCACAGACAATATGGATTTATGGTTTCCAAAGCTTTGCAGCCTTACTTTTGATATTTTAAAAGGTTTATACAATCTATAATACAAAAAAATGGCACTATTCAACTCCCAACTACCACGAGTTACAACTTATGAGGCAACGTTTGCATTTCAACATGGTCGCTCCTCATCGTAAGATTTGGTGGAAACATATTTATTTTACAAGATACACGTGTAAAAGACAGAGTAAAGTTTAAAATCAATGTTACATGCAGTGCCTGCAACTCTAATTTGAACAAATTGAAAGCGGTGTTTGCGTTTGGAAAGTAAAACCTAAAATTACGATTTTGGGTGTCGCCATGTTGAAATTCCAGCGTCTCCACTGAAACCTCTGGTCTGACCTCAAATCAAACTCAGGTAACTGGAACGCTGCAGAATTTGTGCTCGTGTCTTCTTCAGAAGTTTTTGTTTCCTTCAGTGGGTCTTGGTGCAGCGCCCCCACTGGCCTGGAGGGGAAATGGGATTTCGATTGGTTTAGATTGTTTGACATAGTGCAGTATGAAAGCGACCTCTGTCTTTTCACACCAGGAAAACACCCTGTGTGAAAACACCTGAGCAGGAAAATATCCAGATATCTTCTGACATTAACCAAATAGGGAAATCTTCTGTCTGAAGTTTCTTGGTTGTATAAGTTTTCCTGAGCAGTACCGTGGCACTCGGTATGTTTTCCCCTGTGGTAGTGAAAGGCTAATTTACAGCTTAAACACAGGAAATGACCTTAATCCCCTGAGTTTCCCTTAATCTGCAAACTCTTTCTGTTCTTCATGCTCCAAATGATTGAGCAGCACACATGTCCTCATGCCGCCTAACACGGCACTAAAGCTGCTCACTGGTCAATGGCGGAGGAGATCCTGTTTAAGGTGATTAGGATTTCATCTGAAGGCAACAAAGAAATAATCCAGAAAACTAACGGTCAAATGTTAGAGGTTGTTGCGTTGCTTTGTAACACTTTAAGCTAAACGAGTATCCTGTAACACATGGCTCAATAATATTAGCTTCATGTCACTGCTTAGAAGATTGTTACACAAGGAGATGGCAATACCTGAGCATTCTGCAAAGGTAGGTTTTGTTTTTTATTATATGTTTAGTTTGACTGTTTATAGAAAGTAGACAGTTCATAGAATAATGTCTGAACAGCTGATTTTTGAATGATAGTAACCCGGTAGAAATCAGCCCCTTGTTCTCCGCTTCGCTTGACCATCGACTATTGAGAATGAATGGCTTGCAGGAGGTGTGGACTCTGGTTGAAGTTTTAATCTTTACCCAATTGCTATTTGCTATGCTGCCATGCGGCAAAAACGATTGTCCATCACAGCGAACATAGACGTCCCAAGCCGATTAAACAACGAATTTGCCAGTAATAAAATGTTTTGCACATTTCTCTTGCTCTGACTTTAATTGCTCAATATTTGGAGACCTATATTGCTTCCTTGCGTAGGAAGCAATATAGGTCTCACCCATAAATCTATGGGTTTTATAAAATGTTTTTTACTTTGTTTACACAAAGTCATTCTTAGATAATGAGAGTTTAGTCTGCTCAGTTCTGCATGTTTTCTAAGCTGTTTTAGGGCATCCTGCCACTTTAAATCCAAATAAGCTGCTGCTGGCCACGCCCCCAAGACTCATTTCAAAATGGCTGCAAACAGATGCGCAATTATGCGTCTGTAGAACAAACTCTTGTCCTTTCCAGCAGCCATTGTACAGCGTGTACAGCAGTAAAACCAGTTGACCAAACGTGCTGGTGCTCTTCTTGGGTTGCTAGGCGACGGGTTGGGCTCAACCGGGGTTGCTAGGTAACGGGGCAGTGTCCATTGATTGTGACTTAACATTCTGAAGGTTTTTGAACCGGTTTGTTTTCCAGACACTAAAAAACATAAACATGTCGTCGAAAACAGATGGTTGGTTGTTTTCTAAGCACTTGGGCCTCCTGTAGAATCTGTAGAAACGCAAATGGAAGTATAAAAATGTTCATAATAGATCGTCTTTCATATTAAAGACACAAAGCCAGTGACTGCTGTTGCTTCACGTTCAGGAGGAGTGAAGGCTGAAAGTCATTTAACGTTTTCTCAATCAGAATGATAAATGTGACTGTGTTGTTTGGTAACCAGGATCAAATTTGAATGTTTGTACTGTGAAAACACTTTTCTCTGAGATCACAAAAAAAAAAAAAAAAAAAACACGTTTAAAGATGCAAATCGGTGCCAAACAAGAAACGAAAGAGAAAAAAGTCTTTATTTCTCTTCTGTGCCGAGAAATAAGCTAGAAAGGTTGGGAAGTGTCGAGGTCAGGTACAGCTTCGGCTCTGATGAGAAAAAAATAATAATCTGACGAAAGAATAAAGTTTTAGTTATTTAGCAGAAAACTACTCGCAAACATTCATATCTTTGGTTCTAGAAACCCAAAGATATGAAAATACAACAGGACTTAAAGTACAAACACAGCATATGGCAAGAAAACTTCCCCCAGAGATAAAAAAAAAAAAAAACATGAACAAAGAAACACCAATACACACATCAGTGAAGAGTAACTTGGAATAATTGTAAGAATTGCCTTTATTTTTTGCAAAGTGCCTTGAGACAACCTGTTGTGAATTGTCTCTATTTAAATAAACTGAATTGAACTCTCACAAAATAAAACACAACCAAGCACACATTTTTTTTTTTTTTTAGCAAAGAGGCATTTATTTTACTGCATCCTGCTGAGATGTGACAGCATAATAAACACCTTCCTGCTGTGTTCTGCCACGTGATAGGGCCTCTTGTATCAGGTTTTATGCCCATTACAGCATTTCCCTCCTTTAATGTATGGTTTTGATTGACAAATGTGTTTTTACATTACAATACATTTCGTTTCACAGGCAGGAATTTCAAACAAATTGCATTAAAAAAAAAAGAAAACACTTTTTTGTGTAAAACCACTTAAGCACTTGGCCATTCTCCCAGTCTGGGCTGTCCTGGCTGCTGAATTGGCAAATTGGCACCATATAGGTTCTTATCATTTCACCGCCAACCTCATTTTATCCCATTAATTACCAAAAATGTATTTCTTCTACACTGTTGGAGAACATTAGCAAACAACCAACTGAGGAACACAACAGACAGGTCAGTGGAAGACAGGATAATTCAAGATTTGCTCAAAAATGAGTCAAATAATAACGTTAAATTAAATATTTAAAATGACATAAAGCAAGAAAATCTGAGAAAATACAAAACACTGAAGACGAGAAAATGGGATTTGACATAACTGAGTTCCTTCTCATTTATGTGGAATAAATGAGAAGAAAAGCGTTTTGTCTGCTGTTGTGTCTCAGACTGAGACTGTATTGTGATTCGTGTCATCAGGCGGCCGATGCCTTCATCCTCAAACACAACTCGCACTTATTCATGACTCTTCTTCATTAACCATGCATAGAGAGGCGCTCCAGTAAGGAGGCTATCATTAATGTTAGCTGTAAAGTTGTCAACATAACGCGCCAAATATTAAATGTACCCGTGATATCTTTGCTACACTACAACAGACAGATAAGAAGATCAGGAAAAAGGTTTTAATTTACGAAAAGAAGAGCAAGAGACAGGGAAGTAGTTCAGTTATGCTAGCTTGACTATGACAATCTAACATGTAGATGTGCTGCTGAATTTGGTGTTTTGGTTTAGGTAAAAAACAGGTGACCTAAACACCAACTCTGACAGATTGTCAGTTGAGCAGGTGATTAAATTAGCTAATGAGCCACAGCTGTTAGATTAGCTAATGGTAATAATCACAAAATAAATAATTCTTACTGTTGACCATTAGTAGCAAGGCGCTGTTTTCTCTTATATATCACCTGTACATTTAAGATTTAGTGTATTATGTTGGCAACTTGACCACTAGAACCAATGCTAGTCATCGTCAGCTAGCAGCTGGGTCTCGCACTGCAACGTGTCTATAGATCCGACTGTGAAATTAATGACAATCTTATTGTTACAAAAACAAAAAAAGCTCAAAAGTCATTGAAGAGAATTAAATAATTCAAAAAGAAATTGCTAAATTTATGTATGACAAGTTTGCTAAGTAAATGATTACAATACTACGTCAAATTTCAGTTGAAATCCCACCACATTTCAGTTTATTTTAATATGTGCAGTTTCATCAAATTATGTTTAATTTCCAGCAGATTCAGAGTAGAGATCTACAGTTTTTGTAAGTATGTCCGTCGGTGTGTTTGTTCTGGTTGGAGTGGATTTGTGCTTTTCCATTGGGAACAATGATTTTGCTTGTGTTTGTGACAGCTTGACCTCTTCCTTTCTCTGCCCCTCTCACACACACAGGCGACGATTCCTGAATGGGGTTGGAGGTTAGCAGTCGGTTACACGTGACGAGTCGTAGTTAATTCCAGCAGCACAAAGGAAGCTCTGGGGGCCGGCAGATACAGCGCTGCTCGCATCATCACTGCACCAGCACAGTCACTACAGAAACAAAACACACTTCTATTATCGGCCTTTCACCAAGTTACAGCAGTTTAAACAAATCTAGAGCAATAATATATAAATATCTCCTGTGTGTGAGTGAGTGAGTGAGTGAGTGAGTGAGTGAGTGAGTGAGTGAGTGAGGATGGTTATTTGTTTTTAAATTAGTCTCAAATGTTACATGACCTTTTGAAAAAGATGGTTTATATTGTTTTGTGAATATCTACTAAAGGAAATGTTTGTCATTTTCAAAGGATCACCATTTTATGACTAATTTAAGGTTTTAAAAGAAAAGAAAAGAAAGAGAAACATGTTTCTTCTATGGGATGTTGGAAAATTATGTAAAAATATATATTTTTAAATTCCAACCAAAACTAAATCTAAAAATAGATTACATCTATTTTTAGAGTCATTCATGGATGAATGGATGAATGAAGTCAACATTTTTTAAACATTCATTAAAATTAATGTATTTTGTGAAACTGCAATGGAAACACTGTTTTTACATCACACAAGTCACACGATCAACAACAGGAAGTTACTACTGCCGGAAACCACAAAGAAGACAACAGGAAGTGGTAGGAAGATTATGTTTTTTAAAGACTTACTGTGTGAGCAAACTTAGTCACATGATTATTATTGTGCATCTTATTTAACAGAAATGCTGCAAATTGCAAAATTGTATTTTTTTCACATTAGCAGAATATTGACAAAGTTTTGCTCACATTTTTTATGAAAACGCAGCTGCTGGTGAGAAAGTTGAATTGGACCCATTTAGAATTACAATGTAACTGTAATCAAACACAGTTTGTTGCTTTTGTATCTTTTAACCTACAATATTTGGACTTGATATTAGAAAGAGGACAAAAGTGATCAAAACGTGATTTTGACAAGTAGCTCACAGCCACAAATTAAAGAAAGCAGATTTTTGGACTTACTTTGTTTTTTAATTAAACTTCTAGTTTGTGTGTGAACCCCACAGAGACAGAGTGTGTGTGTGTGTGTGTGTGGAGGTCTGGATGCTCATCAGTGGTGTGTGTTTACTGATTAATCTGTTATCCATCACTATCATCTCATCTCCGCCCAGTAAACAGAGACATCAGTGACTGATCACCCTGATTTCAATCAACGGAAAACACTTCATCAATCGGGTCAAACACACTAATGTGGTTTGAGAGTGTGTGTGGACAAACAAATGCCAAGTGTGTGTGTGGGCGTGTGTGTGTGTGTGTGTGTGGATGGGAGGTGGCAGAAGTTGGGCGGAGGGAGCAGGGATTTGGTCTGATGCAACAGAGTCGGTTTCATGACCCGCGGCGGTGAGGATGAGGAGGAGGAGGAGGAAGCATGGACAGTGTAAAAACTGTGGGTTCAGCTTCCTTCAAGCTCCTTATATGACGGTGAGTTATGAGCACGGCGGTGTGATCGTTTACACGCCGCTGCTGGTCGCCAGCGGCTGATACTCTCTGTCTACAACTCTGGTTGGTTCAACGCGAACTAACAAACACTACAAGTGAAAACAAAACACAAAAAAGAAGAAAAAATCTAAGAAACTTCATACTTTTAGTAGAGGAACAAATCCCACATTAAGAAAGTGTTTTTCTTTTACAAACTCGTGTTGCCATCCCATAATAATCTTAGTACAGTGGAGCATTACTAAAAAAATAATAAATTATGAGAAAAAAGTCATAATATTACATCTTTATTCTCAGTATGATGTCAATATGTGACAGATAATCTGTCAATTTCCTCCAAATTCTCCCTGAGCCGCCTGAAGAAATGCACCAATCGGATCCAGGAGGCGGGGCCTAGTGCTGTCAATCATCCTCATGCACTCACTGCAAAATGTAACTTGCAGTTACAGGAAAATGGTTTATCAGATGTCATCTATGGCTATGCTAATTAGCCTAGCATTCACAACAAGAGGGGGATGAGCAGCGCCACATGAGGTTGTGATTGGCAGCACTAAGACCCGCCTCGTGACTCTGATTGGTTGTTTCCAGTTTTTCACGGATCATCAGTTTCACACCAATAAACACATTTGTTTCAACAAATATGTTTTATAAAAGTTACATTCTGCAGCTTACAATAGACAGACCACATACATGTGGAAAACAATCATATTTATAAAACAATTGATTAATATTTACTGTTATTAAAATTTACACACAAAAAAAAGCTTGTTTAATGAGATAGCATTATATTAAAGTAACATAATATTGATATTAATGTGAATAATGTTTTGCTAATATCATGTTTCCATCCAGATTGTTGTTTTTAAGGCTGCTGCTCTGAATCCTTTTTACCTTTTTTCTGTGTTATTCCAGCTCACCTGGATTCCTTCTGATCTGCTTCTCTTCACCTGGAAACAGTTTCACACATTTACTGCCTGTGTGTGTTGGAGTGTGAAATCTTCTTCATTTGTTGAGCCGAGATGACGTTCCTAAATCAGCATCACCTACAGGGAGAAACAGGAACAATGTTGGTGACTCCGACTGTCAGAGACTGAGGCACAAAAAACCAAAAACCTCAAAAATATGGCAGGAAAATAAGAAAAAGGTTAAATTGTCTGACAAAAAATATATTTGTAGCCCTGCTGGACACAAATACGTTAAATTCTTAAGCAAAGACTAAAGTAAAACGTGACACACGGGTGGAGGTGCAGGAGAGCTCTGAACTGTCATAGTCGAGTCAATCCAATTTCTACACACACACACGCACACACACACACATACACAAAATTCAATCATGTTTCTGCTGCTGCCTGGGGGAACTTACTGTGGAAACCTCACTATAGTGGAAAATCACCTTTTCCATGTTATTTTTCTCAGAAGGACCTACATTACACACACACACACACACACCCTCTGACTAAATTTGCACAACGAACCAAGCGATCAGATTTTTTTTTTTAACTCTTTGTGGTGCAGATCTCACACTTTCATGCCTATCCCAGCCAGAAGAGCCGGCAAAGGAAGAGACTTTTATGCAACCGTGGAAAATAAAATCTGGGCCTCAAACAGTTAAAAAGTGATTTTCATGACAACTAAAGGTTTCCTGTTGAAGTTTTACATCGACAGGAAACCAGATTTTCACGAAGTTTAATTTGTCTGAAGCCTTAGTGCACACATCCCTCTAACTGGAGCTTATAGACAGACAATAATAGAAAAACAATTTCTGATTTCTGTTTTTTATAGTTTTGTTGTCAAAATGTAAATCCTTAGAATCTTTTATCATCAATTTAAATCTTTCAGAACAAATAAAACATGATTGTTAGGAACAAAACGAGTCACCAATATTACACTTTAAGATTTTTGCCAATCCTTTTATTCTCTAATTTTGTTGTAAAATAATGAGTTTTTCTGATATTTCTTGAGTTTTTGTTTTGCATCCGTCATTCTGATCTCTGCTCGTCTCTCCTGGTTATAAGGAACTATTATTTCATTCCAATGACCTTATGATAATAAAAAATAAAATCATTTAAATCTAAATATGCGCCATGTTTCCAGCGTTGTTTGAAAGCAGAACTCATTGAATTGTGGCAGAGAAATCTTAGGCTCATTCACAACAGCCATGTTTAGTTTTTAAACCTTCAATAAAAACTAATCGGCTCATTTTTTGTAGGACGTGGCAATATCCATAATTACCAAATAGGATGAAATCTTTCATTTTAAGAAAACACATTTTAACAGCAGCAGTTATGTGAAATTAAATTATTGACCAATATAACAGAAAAGATTGCTTAGTCCTCTCTTGTATCTCAACAGAAACCAAACTGTTTATATATCTATATCCTGAGGAAAGTAAGGATCCTACAACCACTTTGGGAACAGTCTGGATGTCACTCAGTGACTCGCAGTAATGGCCGCCTCCAGGAGCGCAGCGCTAGCTGCAGATGCTAACATATATCAATGGAGAAATCTAACATCACTCCATTTGTGTTTACATTTTGTGAAGAAGCACGTTGCGCTCAGTGTCTTCTCAGAGGTTTTTGTGTCGTTTTCTCCTGCAGTTCTTGGTGCAGCGCCACCCACAGGAGGGGAGGGGAACAGGTTTCTGAATTAGTTTGGTTGCTTTGACTGAAAATGTAACAAATGTTGCAATTTTGCTCCTCAATCGAACCAAATACCAGGTGTGAAATCAGCTTTAGTGGACATAAACTTTTGAATTTGAAGAAATAATAAATAATAAATAAATTTCTTTCAGTATTTTGGTGCTTACCAAACAGAAATAACTCTGTTGCTCTAAACAGGGAAAGAGTCAATTTTAGGAATATTCCTAGTAAGATAAAACTGTCACAGTTTACAGAGGATGTCTGAATAAAATGTGAACTAATTCAAGTTTCCAACAGAAACCTGAATAAAAAAATCATGAAAGTACTTCAGAAGTGGACAGAGGATGCAAAAACTAGTAAGAGTAGCACTACTTCAACATGTTTCTACTAAAATGAAAGTAAAAAGTAGCCATGCAAGAAATGACTCGAGGAAGGGTCAAATAAAGTAAAGTTCAAGCAGATAACTGGAAGTAGCACTGGCAACGTTTATTTTCTTCTTCTTCACAGGTTCAGCTCACCGCGCTGCAAGAGCGCCACCAACGGCCAATCGTTATATTTGTTTTATCTTCAGATGTTACAACCAAACCGCCTCCAACACATCGGAGCAAAATCAGACCAAAATGTCTAACAACCGAGAGGTTCTATTATTTCTTTGTCTGGAACACACATTTAATATTTAAAAATTACCGTACATCATTAGACGGACCAAAATATACAGAGAAGAAATATTGACTAAAAGATTTTACTCCTAAAACATTTTTTCCAAAAAGTTGCTGGTAAAATGGATCTGGTTACCTCAGAACTGTGCAATACTTTCTGAACCATTAGCTCTGTCGGTTAAAGCTTTTCAGTCCTGAGCTTCAGCGTGTCGTGAAAAGGGAAAATGATTTTGACCATCTTGTCAGAATGACTTGAACTGCGTCTCCTGAGTGTGTTTAGGAGAACCGGGCCGAGGATTTCGCCTCATAATTGTCTCATTTATCATTTTATTACAGCTAGCTGTCCGCCAATGATTATCAGAAAATAATTACTCTGAATTATTTAAGGAGCCTCTCCATCACTGAGGATGGTGTGTGTGCGTGTGTGTGTTAGTTCTGCATTTAAATAGCATTAAGTAATCTCAAAAACATGAAGCTAATTTGTCGCTCATTTCTTTTGCCTTTTGAGATAATTTTACATGTTTTTCTCTTGGTTAAAAACAGAACATATATGTTGAAATTATAAATATTTGTTTTATACTGACAGAAAAACAAATCTGAGGAATAAAACACGGGAAAACAGTCCCGGATAATTAGATAAAGAGAGGACAACACGCTCCTGCAGCAGTGGGTGTTGCAGCTCCAGTCTTTCTGCATGGAGTTGTTCTCTTTGGTTTCTCTCTGGGTACTCCGGCTTCAATGCTGGATCCCTCACTGCGCTTAGTTTACGCCTGATCTGCACCTTGGTTTAGTTTATAAATCACTGAAGCTGAACATGAACCTCTTTACTTCTGAGTAACACATTTACAAAGAAAGTTTATTTTATCTTAAATGTATGTATTTTTCTACAGTTTTGGCTTCATTTCTGCTCTTACTGCGTTGTCTTTTCAGCAAATAGCATTTTATTTAATCCGTATGCTCAAATTGACAATCGATTACTAAATTATTTGATTATTATTTCAACAATTGATTAATCACGATTATTTCAGCCCCATTGCAATCTGGGGCCACAAAAATTATCCCAGGTGTCACAAACGGCCCCTGAGCTGCACTTTGAACACCGCTGATTTAAAAATGCAAAACAAGCAGCTGGTAAATCCGTGATGCTCATTTAAATCCTGTCCAGAACCAGTTTAAGTCTTTTCTTTAAATTATTACCCTGCAAAAACACAAAATCTTACCCAGCATTTTGGTCTAGTTTCTAGTGCAAATATCTTTGAACACCAGAAATAAAACAAAACTAATTTACAAATAACTTTTTAGAAAAACATAGAAGCTTATTTTAGTAAATAATTCCTTAATACTGATGAATTATCAGTAATTAATGAGCTCCACCGGAAAATAATTTCACTTTTAAGAAGACATTTTTCCTGTTGTGAAAGTGTTCACAACAGGGTTGCTCGAACTGGGTTGCTAGGTAACGGGTTGGCTTGGCTGGGGTTGCTAGGTAACAGGCTGGGCTTGGCTGTGGAACTGTCACTTCTTTAATCAACAATAAAGGATTATTTACTTGAATTAAACTTTTATATCTCACTAAAAAGTTGCTTGTAAATTAGTTTTGCTTTATTTCAAGTGTACTAAGATATTTTCATGGGGAACTAGTCCGATTTTGTGTTTTTGCAGTGTAAAGACACCGTCCGGTTGTTTTTTTCCCCTTGGTTTCAAATGTAGAGACTAAATGTATCTGCTGGGGAAATGAGACGTGTTTACTTTCTGTCAGAGGAAAACCAAAGACGTCTTCATCGTCACAAAAACAAAACTCTTCTGTCGCTTGTGGAGTCGTCTGAACCGGCGCTTCCTCCCCCAACTCGCCCCGGACCCCCGCTCTCTCTCTCTCTCTCTCGCCCCGTCCTCAGGGCAGAAGTAAACCACGCCTTGAGGCCCTGCTCCCATTGTGCGCCCTCTGCTACTTCTGTTTGGGGCCTTTGTGCGCCGCTAATCAGCCGTGGGGCCATGCTTGGCCCCGAGTGTGTGTCTGTGCGTGTGCGTGTCTGTGTCCCTTGCCCTCATTACGTAGCCACACTGGGAGGCCAGCATGGGAAGTTTCTGCTGCACTACACCCCCTCCATCCCTCCCTCCCACTCGCCTCCATCCTCCCCCTTCGCTCTGAGGCCTGGACACTTTGTGAGCTGAGCTGCACCTGTTTCACAAACTTTTACTGTCATGCAGAGACGTTTTTCCGCTGTGTTAATATACGTTTGTATAGTCAGTGATGATTATGTGACAGTGAAATGGGTCATTGTAGATAGGAAAAAGGAAGATTAAAAAAAAAACTGAAATTTGTACAGTGAAAATCCCAGAAACTTTCCAGAAAAAAAATTGCAAAAAAAACTGAAAACATTTGAAATTCTCAGAAATGATTTTAGCTCCAAGAGTCCAAATTTTTAAATTTGAACAATATTTTAGTTAGTTTGAAAAGTTAAAAATTTGCTAAAAATTTTTAGATTAATTTAAAAAATTTGCTTGGAGAAAAACTTGGCTTGGCTCTAGAAGTCAAACATTTTTGTAAATTAAAGGTTTTTGTTTGTTCGGCTGTTTTCTGGGTTCATCTCAAGAAGACAAATCTGTGAATTGTAATCAATTGTCATTTTTTAAATTCTTGTTTTGGACGTTTTTTATTGTAATGAAGTGTCACTTTTTAAGGTTTTATCATCTCTAGTTGCCTTTATTTGATAGTGAATGGAAAGGAAAGTGCATAATGAGAGAAGGCCAAAGGTCACCAGGCTGGGAATCGAACCTGCGCCACCACAGCACCGTGAAGTTTGACTTTTTTTGGGATGATTTTTTTTGTCATTGGTTTCAGCGTTTCTATTAATGTAGTTTATTCGTCTTAATTGAACTTTTATGTGTATTTTGTGTTTCCACATTTCAGTTTTACTTTAACTGGATTTATAGATTTCTGAGGTTTATTTTGACAGTAAATGTTTTGCTTTCTGAAGACATTTAACAGTAAGTGAATTGTCTCTTCAATCAGAGTCAGTCTCTAAAAGCAGTCAGCTGGGCTCAGTGAACCATCCATTCATTCATCCATTCATTCATCCATTCATTCACCCGCTGTGTGCCCCTTTGCCCTCCTGTTCCCTCTCTTCCTCTCCTTTACCTTTCTGTCATTTGTCATCCTTTCTTTTCAGGCGGCTCTCCTCTTCCTCATGATGTATCACCTGCCTCTGGCTGAGCGTTTCTCTCTCAGGAATCGGTTTGAGCCAATCAAACTCTCAGCTGAGTGACAGGGTGATCTATTCACGGCTCATCATGACTTCAGGAGTTACATGGACCCGTTATTTCCAGTATACTCACCCTGACCCCAGCAGTTGTTTCTCACAGCTGAACTTTCAGCAGGTTCTGGGCGACGCAAAACATTTTTTGCACAAATTAATTCTTAAATACTGAGGTTTTAGTCTGTTTTAGGGCGTCTTGTCTCTTTAAATCCAAAAAAGCTGCTGCTGACCACGCCCCCAAGCTCAAAGTTTACACTCACACGTAACAATGACTGCAAACAGATGCACAATAACGTCTTTGAAAAGCAGCAGTGGAGCCTCCTGCACAACCAACAAGAATGCAGCAAGTGGTTTTCAAGCCAACGACAAAACACTTGTACTTTCCAGCAGCCATTGTACAAGTGTAAATGGATTAACGCCGCTAAGATAAGAGTTAAACCTCCTGAAATACAAACACACAGTCATGGAGGATCTTCCGGTTCCAATGTGGGGCTGAGAATGTTCCTCCACCGAACCAATCAGAGTTTTCCCCGCCTGAATCCTCTCCTCTTGGCTCTTGGTCTCTAGTTCTGTCGGCTTACTGACCCGGTTTCATGCTACGACTCATAACGAGCCGCTACGCTTGTTTCCATTTTCTCTCAAATGTAAGTTAAGTGAATTTGAGGAATTGCGTCAGAATGGAAATGTTCCTCATTTGTAATCATATTTATTCTGTAAAGTTGCTCTGATGTCACTATGGATCCACACGTTGAGGCATTGCATCGATTTATTCACCAGGTTAACAAAATATTTCCCCAAAGTTTCACACTAAACTGCCTGGAGCAGAAAACACATCACACTGCAGAACTGGTTTACTGAATGTATAGAACGGACCAGAGCAGAAGTCCTGCAATCTGACGCTCTGCAGGGGGCCGCCGGGGCCGCAGTGACAGTTCAGGCCGTTACTGGGACCCGATACTCTCCTGACAAGGTCAGGAAGTTCAGCCGCGTTTAAAACCAAACTAACAACCTGGTATCTTTTCAAATCCACAGACAAAGAAGGTAAAAGTGGAATCACTAATAGGTGATGGAGGATAAATGATCTCAAGTTTATCAAAACTAAAACTGGACGATGGAAAATGGATGAAATGAGGAACAGCTTTCAGCATTAAAGGATTATGCAAAGCAGCGGTGACCTCAAAGTATTGATTAAATGTTTTGTAACTGTAATTAGTAAATAAAAGGACTGCATTCTCCTCTCTGTATCGCAGTAAAAAAGAATAAACTCTGATAATAATGACTCAAGGATTCATAAACTGTAAGAAAAAAAGTTTTCATTTTTCAAAATTCAGTCAAAAAAGGTTGAGTGAAAGTAGGACAAGTTTAAAATACTTTGTGTCACAATTCTTCTGTATTTAATAGAACAAATATCTTTCATTTTATCAAATTAAATTACATTTAAACTCTGTGAGCTTGAAATGTGAATATAAACATTTTTATAACGTTAAACCAAACATGTCTAAAGATTCTGACCGATTTCCATATTTTTCTTTAAGCTTTAATTTAGAAACGTTAACTATAAACTGCTTGTGCTTCGGAGGAAAAATAATTTAACGTTGCAGTTTTATTTTATCCACACCGTTGTCACGGTAACTGTTAATATATGGAAACAGATTTCCAACCTGAAAAACTCTGAAAGGGATTTTTTAACAAAAAATATAAAATATCCTGTATTATATAGATATGATTGATTCATTACAGTCCTGCTTTATTAGAAATATAAATTATGTGTTTTTCTTTGTTACTGTCAGACTTGGGGACGAACTGGTTACATTGACTTGAGTAACTTTTTTGAAAAAAAAACAAAAAACTTTTAGTAGTATTTGTATTACTTTGTACTTTTTACTTTTATTTCAGTGATTACATTATAAAGTATCTCTACTCTTGAGTAAAATGTCTGGATTTTCTACCCACTGAATGAAAAACAAACATGATTTAATCATGTTTTTGTTAAAGTTTTATTAGTTTTCTAATGAAAGAAACGGATTTGGAACAAAATGTTATTTGGTCTGATTTTCTGATTTGTTATTTATATGAATTATTGTCACTTTGGGCCTTAAAATACCAAAATTTCCACTTTATATTTTGGTCCATCTGATGATGTAATCTTTACATATTAAATGATTAGTTGATCAGTTAGTACTTTTTTCCCCAGATACTTTTTACTCTTGAGTAAAATATGTTGAAGTCGTGCTACTTTTACTTGAGTATAATTTTTGGCCTTCGTGTTTCTGTATTCAACCATGTTTCTATATGGGAGGTTGATTGATGTTTAGTTGCTAGAAAAGTTTTTGTTTTCTTCAAAATTACTCCTTTTCATTCAAAAAAGTAAAATTCAGATTTTCCTCTTGCATAATTTCTGTAATACTTTGTTTCGTCTGTCACACTGAGGAAAAACAGGATTCCTGAAGCAGATTTAATGACAGATTTCTCCTCCATCTTCAAAGATCAGCTGCACATCGTTAATCTATAAGCAAGTCTCCAATATTGGCAGAGCCCCTGCGTGTTGTTTGCTCTGCTAAGTGCTTACATGTTCCTAATTATTGCAGTCAGATTGCTCTTCAAGTGGGGCTTTAACTTTCGAATCGTATTGTATTTGTAATATCTTAAAAGCGACTCTATTGTGGCGTTAAGGCCGTGTCGAAAATGGGCAAATAAAAAAGGCTAAAACCTCCCACTTTGTTCTAATGCAGGACAAATACAGAGATTTAAACGTTTCAATGCATTTTAAAACATCTGGATAAAAACCAGCACATTTTTATTCTCCCTGCTGGAACAATAAAGCCGAGATTTGAAGTCGTAGTAATAAAAATATATATAATAAAAATAAAAACCTGAACAGCTAAAGAACTTTATATATTTCTCTACAGATGATTTCAGTCAGAAAATCAGCAGATATGAAATGACTCAAATAACAAAATGAAAGAGAAGAAGAAATACACAAAAAAACAAAAAACGTGACAGTGAAGAAAATGATATTTTAAGTTTTTGTCTGATTGAGGCAGATTTATGCCATCGTGTGGACTGAACGTTGATCTGAGATGAAAGCATGAATTATGTTTACTTCCTACCAAATGCTACCTGCTAGCATTCAGTCAAACACTTTTCTTTGCAAACTGCAAAAACAAACTATTTTGTCTAGTTTCTAGTTCAAATACTTTAGCACAATTGAAAAAAAGAAAAGAACTTAAAAGTAACTTCTAAAACATGAACGTTCTTATTTTAAGGGAACAATTCTTATATAGTTGTTTTAATTCATTGATCCACTGGCAGGTTTTCTGGTTTATGTCGGTGATAAAAGGCTGATTTTGTAACTGTCTTTATGTGGCTCTGAACGTTCAGGTCAGAGTTCATCACTACCTGAATTTCATCCTGATGTTTAGTTTTTATAAGTAACAACTGAAGCTGTTCTGATGGTTCCTCTTTTTTAACTTCAGTTTGTTTTGACCCATTTTTAGACACTTTCTTACGTTAAAGAGAAAAACCAACAGCTAAGAATTAACTGGTTCTGTTGCACTTAGTGCCAATGTTTCTTCTTCTTCTTCTTTGTTTTTATCTCCGTTAGTAACTAATGGAAACATTACTGCCACCCACTGGTAAGGATAGTGTACTACATTTTATTGGCAGCAAGTCAGAGTGGCACAACTTCAATATATTTTTACTCAAGTAAAAGTCAAAAGTAGCCATAGTTACAATTACTCAGTTACATTTACTTGTGTAGCTTTTTTGAAAAAAAAAAAAAGACTTTAGTAGTATTTTTACTACGCTGTATTTTTTTTTACTGTTACCAGAGTAAAATGTCTCCTAATGTTTTACCCACTGAATGAAAAACAAACATTTTTTATTGATTTAGAAGAATTTTCCTTTTTCTGATTTTGTTGTTTTTGTTATTTATATGAATTATTGTAATTAAAATATCAAAATTTCTACTTAACTTTACATTTTGGTCCATCTGATGCTGTAATTTTTACATTTAAATGACTGATAATGTTATCAGTTACTCTGTACATTTTTATGTGAGTAGCGCTACTCTTCCTTGAGTAGTTCTGCTGCTGATTTGCCAGATTTGAGGCGTATATTTGGTGTTTTTGGGGTTTTGGTGTTTTTAGTGTTTTGGTGTTTTTGGGGTTTTGGTGCATTTGGTGTTTTTAGTGTTTTGGTGTTTTTGGGGTTTTGGTGCATTTGGTGTTTTTGGTGCGTTTGGTGTTTTTGGGGTTTTGGTGTTTTGGTGTATTTGGTGTTTTGGTGTTTTTGGTGTATTTGGTGTTTTGGTGTATTTGGTGTTTTTGGTGTATTTGGTGTTTTTGGTGTATTTGGTGTTTTTGGTGTATTTGGTGTATTTGGTGTTTTGGTGTATTTGGTGTTTTTGGTGTATTTGGTGTTTTGGTGTATTTGGTGTTTTTGGTGTTTTGGTGTTTTGGTGTATTTGGTGTTTTTGGTGTATTTGGTGTTTTTGGTGTATTTGGTGTTTTGGTGTATTTGGTGTATTTGGTGTTTTTGGTGTATTTGGTGTTTTGGTGTATTTGGTGTTTTTGGTGTATTTGGTGTTTTTGGTGCGTTTGGTGTATTTGGTGTATATGCTGATTTCCTGGTTTTCCTCCGAGTCCAAAGTGAGCAGAGTTTGTGGAGTGAGGAAGGAAGGTGGAGAGGAGAAAGAAACTCTTCAAATTCCTGCTTTATTCCCTCCAAACTTGTAATGTAGGTTTGATTAGCAAGCATGTAATGTACTTTAGCCCCACGGCTGGAGACGGAGCAGCGGCGGGAGACGAAGGCCAGGCGGAGCGGGGTGGAGGCAGAGGTATAGCAGGAAGGAGGAGGAGGCATAGAGGCTGCCATCTCAGCAGGTCTCCTCACCCCCCCTCCACTGTGCCTCCTACATTTTATTTCTCCACGTCTTCAAAACAAGATGCACCCCCTCCTCTTTAAAACCTAACATCACCTCTGTCTAGGCACACACACTACACCCTAATGCCCCTCCTATAGCTGCACCATGCTGGGTAAGTGCAGGGTGTGGGTGGGGTAGGAGAAGGTTGGAGGTCACAAGCAGGAAGAGTTTTTCTTTTCTGGGGTCGGATGGAGCGGGGGAGAGGAGCTGCCTCCCCGCTAACAAGTTGGATGTCTGCATGCAGGAAGTTGTTTGTGCGTCGACACAAAGCCAGTTTGTTTGAATCCAGCAGAGAAACGTCAGCCGTGTTGACACTCAGCTGGTTTAAGGGTTAAAGGCTAACGAAAATGTCGAGGCAGCATCGAGTCTCGCCTTTTAAGAACTAAAGAGTCATCAGGAAAAGTGTAAAGATTACACCTGAAATCAGCTGTACACTGCAAAAACACAAAACCTTACCAAGTCATATTGCTCTAGTTTCTAATGCAAATCTTACCATAAGAGATTGTTTTAAATCAATCCTTTAATCACTAAAACCAGAACTTTTTCATCAATATTCAAGAATGACTTGACTTAAAACAAGTTTCCGTCTTGCTGAAAAATCATTTATTAGTTTTTTCTTATTTAAAGTGTACTAAGATTAAAAATTAGACCAAAATTACTTTGCAAGACTTTGAGTTTTTGCAGTGATCTTTATTAAAATATAATTCTTAATTCCCTTATACTATGAAAAACTAGCTGTATTTACTTGACAATGTCTCCAGAATGACTTATATATATTTTAGTCATTTAGTAAAAGTAAATTACTCCAAATAAGAAAACTACATAAAAACATTTAGAAATGTTTTCTAAGTCTTTCTATCCAAAGTAAAACTTTAAAAATGATGAAAAAGTTTTAGTTCCACTGACAGATTATTTCACTTCTAACTTTTCCAGTTATAAATGAAATAATCTGCCAACTTTTTCATCAATATTAGGGAATTATTTACTGAAAGCAAATTCCTACATCTTGCTCAAAAGTTACTTGTAAGTTAGTTTTGTCTTATTTCAAGTGCAGTAAGATATTTTAACTAGAAAGTAGACCAAATTTACTTGGTAAGATTTAGTGTTTTGCAGTGTTAAGCTAATCAAATCTCTTGGCTCTCTGAAGCTCAATGTCTGTAAATCAGATCCAGTAGCAGAGCAGCACAACCAAACGAGGCGCCGCCGCTTCCCGTTCCCTCTCCTGGCTGTGAGCAGAGCGACGTTAATGTGTGGAGACACCTGACAAGCCTGCTGGCCTTTAGGGCTCAGCCTAATCACTCCGGACCCGAACCCATCGGGAATTAAACCCGCAAAACCAAACAGTCGCTGTGGGAGCCGGCTGGCGTCTGCAGGAGGCGGCCGGCGCAGAGGAAACCATAGAAGAAGAGAAAATGCAGAATCTGCATCTCAACATTCAAACTCTGATCCTCAGAGAAACATTTTCACTTAAAAATCATAAAACAAAAGGTAAAAATGCAAAATATTACCAAATATTATTGGTTTAGTTTTGTAATACATGTGAAATAAAATAAAACTGACTTACAAGTAACTTTTCAAGAATTTGTTTTAAGTAGAAAATGCATTAATGTTGATGAAAAAGTTCCAGCTTCGTTGGTAGATTACTTCACATTTTCCCCAATTTATAAGTGGAATAATCTGCCAGTGGAATCAGTATTTTCCATAAATATTAATGAATTATTTACTTAAAACAAACTCCGATATCTTACTGAAAAGTTACTTGTAATTTAATTTTGTCTTATTTTATTGAAACTAAATTAAAATTACTTGGTAAGATTTTGTGTTTTTGAATTTATCGTATCGTTTATCATGTATCGTGATACATTTCATTGGTAAGATTTTGATTTATTGTTTTTGCAGCAAATTCCAATTAATAATAAATAAAAACTAAAACTGTCCTTATTGTCAGGATTGTTATTTTTACGATTTTCTCCACAGTTTGTTCAATAAAAGTGTATAAATAAATGAGAAAATATGATTAAATGAAGAAACTAGACGTTTTGTTGGGTAATAATTGCTGTGACCTTAAAAAACAAGCAATAAATTAGGATTTCTTTGCGTCACAAAATATAGCCATTAAACTGCAAGTCCCAGACAGAGAAAGAAAAGCTATATAACTTAAATAGAGCTTAGCTCCAAGAGACTAGAAGTTGCATCAGAAACGTCTCTGCAGCATGTTAGCGCTAACGTTAAAGCTCTTTTTCACCCTTTAAAATTCTGTACTAATTCAAAATGAATGGGGATTTTCCAGTGTTTAAAGTACAGTAGCTTGTTAACGCTGGTATCTGTTAAGCCACACAGGGCCCCTCGCCACGTTGCCCCTCTCTCCAGATGCCCTCATTAATTTTAGATTGGCTCTAAATGAGTCTCCTTCATCGCGCAGAGGTTTTCTAAATTAGATTCATTTATATTTAAATTGTGAAACAGGCGTGGTTAATGAGAGAATCGTTATTTTGGGGGGTTATTTCAGATATGCTGATAGTTTGGCTGTGTGAACTTAAACCACCAGAGAAGCCTGACGTAGCGAGGCCTGCAGCTTCTACTTCTGTTTTCTATGTTTTAGGTTTTTAAAGATGCTAATGAGAATGTAGCAGAATAAAGGCTACATACGCACACCAAATAATTAACGGTGACATACTAAACATCCTTAATCGGGTTAGGAAGGGTTTATGAATAATATGAAACATCTTTTGTACCAAATCATTAGATACTGAGATTTCTATGACTGAGTATATGAGGAAATAAAAATATGTTACAAGAATAAAATCAAAATATTCACATACAACTTCATTCTTGTAATTTTATGACTGTATTCTTAACATTCTTATTTTCTTAATATGGCAGCTGCAACTCATGGCTTACACTCGCACATGAAAATGGCTGCAAACTGATGCGTAGTTATAAAACCATAGATCTTTGAAAAGCAGAAGAGGAGCCTCCCGCACAACCAACCAGAAAGCAGCAGGTGGTTTCTGGATGGTAAGTGAACAGCAAAACTCTTGTCTTTTCCAGCAGCCATTGTACAGCACAAAGCGAGCTCAAGCTCTGCTTGAGTTGCTTGGTAACAGCTTGCGGTTGCTAGGTAACGGATCCCTGCCTACTAATCTGTGCAGTTACATTTGGAAAGTTTTATAAACAGCAAAAAAACATAAACTTTTTGCCAAAAAACAGGCTGACGTTGTTTTTACCAGCAGTAGAGATCCAGCTATAAGTATAAAAAAGAACAATAAGTGAATTTTGCATAACAGATCTGCTTTAAGAAAAGCTGTTTTTGTCCTTTCTGTCAGAATTAAAGTGAGTCCATAAACACAAGCCTCGTTTGTTTCTTCTGTTAACACCTAATGTGTCGTTTCCAGCACATCTGTGCAGTTTGCTGCTAAAAAGCAGATCATCAGACTCATGTTGACCTAACAGGTGCCTCCATCAACACACGACGGAGCAGCAGGACGCCTCTTAAAAATAAACTGCTGAAAATGCCACATCTGAGAAATAAAGAACATGAGCAGGAATCCCACCCAGCCCACTCATAAAAAAGCCAAATCACAGAGCGCTTTACAGCTGTACGTCTCCTCACAGGGCGTCCCATAGCAACCCCCGGCTTCCCCCGTTAGGAATCTGCTGTTAGGAATCTAAGTGCCAGGCGTTTAAAACCCGAGGAATGCTATTGTTCTGGTCACAGCTGCAGGACCGCTGGCCCGGCTGCTGCTGGGGCCAGGAGGAAGGAGGGCGGGGCCCACGAGGTGCGAAACAGACAACTTTACGTGTTTTAGCGCTCGGTGGCCTCATGACAAAGCAGCGAATAGTTGACAGCAAGTCGACACATTCCTCCTGGCCTGGACGTTTACGGTGGCTCCATAACCTTTGAACCTTCCCTCAATTTTGTCAAATTACCAACACAAGGTTCAGTGTGTTTTATTAGGATCTTATGTGCTAGAATTAAAAATGTGGCAGATTAAAATGTGTGTTTAACCTATGCAAGAGGATTAGGGACACTAAAAAAAATAATCTGACTTTAATGACTGAATTCTGAGGTTTGTTTCTCATAACTGACTTTTGATCTCAAAAGATTGAAGTCAAAATCCTGAGACAAAATTTAAAGTCATAATTTGGAGAAAAAGTTAGAATTCAGTTTTTTCCAGTTGCTCTGATCCTCTTCAATATTAGCCCTTTTCAAAGCAACATAACAGAAAAACATCCCTTCTGGTCACAATGTGTGTGTGAAATCTCTTTTCTGCAAACTGGAAAACCAGCACACGTTGTAATGTAGGGTGATGGCAGCATCATGCAGTGGGGAAGCTTTCACTGAGTTTAGGAGATGACAAATGGATCAAAATACAATCAGTTTTGTGATTGTAAGGCGAACACATGTAAAAAGGTCAAAGGTCATTTTACAAGGCGTTACATTTTAAAATCCTGACTCGACATTTCTCCACTCAGTCTGCTGAGGAAACGACGATGAAGAGGATGATGAAGACACTTGTAGCAGAAAGAGGATCCGTGTTGGTGATGCTCCTGTTTCTCGTTCATCACAGCGAGAAGGAGGAGATTCTGTCTTTCTCATCGGAAATCACCATCCAGCTGCTGGTTGGAACAAAGTCTGGCCTTCATCCAAACATCTGACTCCACAAACACTGAGCCAATCTGGAATGCAGCGGGAGCTGGGCACGACCGAGGCACTGCTGTGTGTGTGTGTGTGTGTGTGTGTGTGCGTGGGCGTGTGTGTGTGTGTGCCTGCGCGCATTTGTTTCTAACACCTTGGACCATTTTCCTGACACCTGCTACGTTGTGGGGACTGAGGCCTGGTCCCCCCAAAGGGAAACGCTGCTTTTGGGTCAGGTTTAGGACTATGGTGTGAATTGAGTTTTGGTTAGGGTTAGGGTTAGGTATATAATGGTTAGGGTTGGGATAAGGGTAAGGTTTAGGTTGTAGAAATGAATGGAAATCAATGGAAAGTCCCCGCAAAGATAGCCAAGCAAACGTGTGTGGGTGAGGGGGGGAGGGGTGGTGCGTGTGTGTGTGTGTGTGTGATGTACCTGCCTGGTCCCAGTTTCTGCCGTCTGGTTCAGGGCGTGTCTTTAATCTCATGTTACGTAACTGGAAAAGAATAAAAACAAAGTGAGAAACTGACTCATGAATTTGTTTCCACACTGTAAAAACTCAAAGTTTTACCAAGTACTTTTGATTTAGTTTCTAACTCTAAACATCTTAGTTCACTTAAAATGAGACAAAACTAACTTCTAAGTAACTTTTCAGCATTAATAGCAGCTTGTTTTAGGTCAATATTGATGAAACTTTCTTGTTTCTACAACGTGGGACAAACTTCTTGTTATAAGTGAAAATCTGCCGGTGAAACTGGACTTTTCATCAGTATTGACCTGGAACAAGCTGCTACGTCTCACTGAAAAGTTAGTTTTGTCTCATTTTAAGTGAACTAAGTAATTTAAATCAAAAGTACTTGATAATACTTTGAGTTTTTGCAGGAAAAAAGAAAAGATCATGAAAATAAATATGAATCCTATGGTTGTTTTGGCAATTTTAGTACTAAACATTATTATTATTAACCATGGTGGCCATCTTGGGGGGAAAAAAACAGTAAATATAATTTCTGTGGGTCCAGTTGTAAATGATTTGACACCAAAAGTATTAATCTGTGATAAATATTAAGAAATTTAGTGAAAACATACATCTTCCTTGAAAAATGGCTGCCACCTTGAAGTTTTCAGAGTCTAATTTAGTTATTGACTTTTTTCCAAAAAGGCAGAGAGCCTGGGAACATTTGAGCCCAGTCGGGTTCTTTTATCCACATGTGGAAGATTTTGCTGAAACTGAATTATCTGCGGCTCCTTATAGACAAACAGGAAGCCCTGATTGTCACCTGTACATTCATTTCTGAGGCGTGATCAGCACACAAAGCGCGTTTCTGCCGTATTTATCAGCGAAGCTGTGGGTGAATTCACAGATAGGAGACGGATTTATAAAACACTCGGCCTTGGTGAAAAGCTGCTGAGACTAAAAGGTCAGAGATCGTTGTGAATCCTTGTACGCTCACAATGGCTCCCAGTGTTTCCTGATCCAAGGTTGTGTTACCAGGCAACAAATACAGTTCAGGGCGAGTAACTTGCTGACTCCCCCCCCTGCATGAAGTGTATCAAAGTTTCTTTGCAGAAAGTTGAGGCTTGATTTTATGTAAACGTGCAGCTAAACTACGAGAAAGAGTGAAAATTCTCCTTGCAGACGCAGAGCTCACTGGAAACACACAAACTGAGCCTATTCCTCCTTTAAATCATCTGAATAGTTTGCAGAAGCCAGTCACCCCCATTGCGCTGCCCCCAAATAAAATTAACAGAAATAAACACATGCAGCAACGTAAAGGCGTTTAAAGCACAGGGACAAGCAGAAACGACTGATTTTTATGTGTTTTTAGTTTAACAGCAAATATTTGATAAATGCAGTAAAATTCATTTAATGTTAAATTAAAGGTTTGATTAAAAGGTAAAGATATATATATATATCTTTACCTTTATATATATATATATATATATATATATATATCTTTACCTATATCTTTATCTTATATATATATATATATATATGTAAATTTATTCATTGGGGGGGAAAAACACAAAGAATTTTTTATATAAAAAGGATTTAGAGCAACTTATGATTTACTTTTTTTTTTTTTACTATAATCCAAATGTTGATGAATTGAATTATTAACCCATGACTTCCTGTGAACTACATTAATAAATATAATGTGATCTATTTCATTAGCCACATTTTAAAATGGGAAAGACAAGCGAACATGAGGTTTCAGGAAGTCCCTGTGTTGATCTTTATGAGTTAGGCTTGATTTCCATCTGCAATCAGAAAATTGATTAAAATTAATAAAGTAAAATAACTGAAAACTATCAGATCTGATTAGAAACAAATAATCACATTTTATCATAACTGTATATTTTGTCACGTCTGATGATGAAATTTTATTAAATGATTAATAATTTGATCACTTACTCAGTAATTCAGTTTTTACTAAATACTTTTTTTTTGATCATTTAAAAGTTTAAATCAGTTATTTTTTGCTTATTTTTTGCCCCAGGAATGTAAATATTTAAATTATTAAAGCTAAAATAAGCATAAAAATGTGACTGCAGGTGAAACTGCATAAACTGTTTTGAACAATTTTAAAATGAGACAGATGCAAACAAATGAAACCTTTTATGAAACTAAACTTCAAAATGAGGGATTTTACCTGCAGTAACAAATCAAACCTTTCCATTTCTGAAGCATTTTTCCTGTTCTTCCTTCCCATTGTCTTTTTTGCAGCTGGTTTCTCCATTATATCATAATTATATATAAACTGTTTGCATTCAGACAGTAAAGTTCTGGGCCGTTTGCAAAGCCTGCGGCTGAAACAAACCGAGGCGTTTCTGATAACAGAAAACTTGTACATGTTTTCTGTTTATCCATTTGACTTTCAAATGGTGCAACAACATCAGAGCAACGAAGATCCTGTACAAACAAGAGGTCTCACTTTGACACAAACGGTCTGGTGCATTATTTTGTTGAAATAATTTGCTTTTGATTTAGTGAAGTTAATCACAGTGAGTAGAGAATCTAGAAATGTTACTGAAGAAAGAGTAGTGAAACTTCATGATAATAATAAGTAGAAAATACTCCTAAAAGTAAATTCTTTCCAAAAGTTACTCCAGTAAATGTAAGAAGTGTGAAGTTGTTCACTGAGCTTCTGATTTGTTGCTAACTTTATTAAGACGACAGTCAGATTTTAACTGAGCTCTAGTTACTTTTATTAGTGTTTTTGTCTGATTTGTTTGATTGTGGACGTACAGATCTGAGATAAATATACATATATGAAAGCATTGAAGTATTTACTATGTTTATTTTAGGAAAAAATCTAATTTGAAACTGTTTGTTCTGCTTGACTTTATTTACTTATTTTTCCCCCTTTTAGGCTTGTTTATTATGTTGAAAAGCAGCTCAGTGGTTCGACTATTTTTCTGATTTTTTGTTCCAGATTTGTTCAGTGATTTATAAACTAACAGTATTTTAAAGTTTATTCTCTGGCTGTAGAACTGGGTGATGTGCTCTGACTTCCTGGTTTTAGTCGGAACTCCAGCAGCAGCATTCCTGATCAGCTGATTTATCCAGAACGCTGTGGAGACGCTGCTGCTCTAATGAATGAAACCAAACACAAACGCCTGCATGAGTTTCTCTAGACCAGAGTTGTCCAAACGTTTTGCATCAGGGGCCATATTTGTGACTTTTTTAAAAATCTTCTCTGCGACAGATTAAGCAATAAAGAAGCAAGTTGTCATCTTAACTCATTTTTGAAGACTTTTTTCCAGTTTATTCAGTCTAGAACATTTTCCAGCCTATTCCAAACAACAGACAAGTTTAATAGAAGAATTTATGTGGTCTAGTCTTTTTTAAGTGAAATGTCGCTGGATGTTTTTGTCCTATTTACTATGAAATTAAAATGAAAACAAACACAACTGTTGAAAAATGCTTTATGCCTAATACTTTCCATTAAAGAAGAATTAAACTTTTCATGAACAATTTTCCTGCTGAAAAGTAACAAAAGAACCGACCCGGGGCCCATTCTTTTCACTGCAAGGGCCACAAATGGCCCCCAGGCCGCACTTTGGACAACCCTGCTCTAGATCTTACTATGATGAGTCCTCTAATCCTGGAAATGTTCCTCAGGTGATAAAAGGTTGACTTTGTAACCGTCTTCATGTGACTCTGAAGGTTCATAGGTTCTTCTTCATATAAAAGTTTCAAACTTTCAGCAAATTAAGCTAAAATCAGCAGACTGTGCAGAATGTCCCTCTCTGTGCTGCTGCATGCGTGAAAACCTGTGCTAACATGTGTGTGTGTGTGTGTTAACAGCAGAGGGCCCCCAGAGCCGGGCCCCATCATGTCCAGCTGGATTGTGGGTAGCAGGGAGAGCTGGGAGCGGGTTTGGAGTCGGGCTTTGTTTGTTCCTGTGTGCTGACATCACCGTGCTGATGGCACCAAATCCCCGTTCCCCTGCGCACAGCACTTTCTATACAAAACTGCAACACACACGCAGTGGCACATGGTACGAGTAATGCCAACTAGGCCAAAAAGAAACCAGCTCTCTTTTTTTAACAGACATCCATGAATGCAGATACGCTCAGCTAACGGCGGTTCTGTTCTGTCTGTATTTGGGTTTTTGCTGAAACTTTAAATGAGTTCAGGAACGAGGAGCCGCAGCAGCCCAGACAAATTTAGGACATCATTTTAAAAAAAATTCAATCATTTGAAAGATTTCTGATTAATTCCTGCATATTTGAAGGAATAAGCAAAGTTTTTCATTCAAAAAATGTGTTTTTTGATAACTTAGACAATAATTAAGCTCAAATGATTCAGATAATAATTACCACAGCAGTTTTTACCTTCGTTTAGTGAAATGTTAAAACATTGTTTTTAAGTGGAAGCAGAAACCAGTGAGTGTTTAAATCACTTTCTAAATAATCAGATGATCATTTTCTATTGTTTTTAACTCTCCATAAAGACTTTATGCAATATGAAAGGGAAAGGATGATAATCATGAACTGAAGCACAAGAAAAACATGAATGTTTTAAAATTAAGAGTTTTGTTCAAAGCAAATTATTGTTGAAAGTTTTTATACATATGGAGAAAATTTTCATCACAACCTTGTATTGTCTATTTTCAGCCAATGAGAGAAAATAAACCATTAAGGTTAAAACAATAAAACCAGATTTTAGAAATATTTTTGTAAAAATAATTATTGCAAATGAACATTCAACAAACAACAAATTGTGTTTCAAAAAATTATAATTTAAGTTTGATTTCTCTAAATAATCTGTTTTACGTCAAAAAAGCAGTGAAAGTGAAAAGTTTTATGTTTGTAGATCTATTTCAGACAGATTGGTTCTCCATTTAAAAATGAAGGAAAAATAGTATTTTCATAATAAAAATGATTGAAAGAGACGAAAAACAATGTATTTGTGAAATCTTTATAACATTTTATTTGCACAGTTTCATATAAAATCTGGATTTCTGATTGTCAAAGTCAAAACTGAAACTTTTGTTAATAATTTACAGGATTTTTCCGGTTTGTTAATTGATAATTTCTAAGTAAAAATTCATATTAAAACCTTCAGTGAAACTTTGAAGTTTGGAGATAAATTTCAATGAAAATTAGAAACTTTTTCTACAACCTGTAGATGAATTTTTGATTTCAACTGAATTCAAATCTTCTAGTATTTCAGTATTTTTATACTGATGATAAAAAGTTGAGTTTAACTCGTATTTACATGCCACAAAAATCTTTACTCTTATTTCAAAGTTTCTTTTATTCTGTTAAAAAAAACAGACAACAAAAATGAAGGTGTAATAACTGGAAGTGAAAACGAGGGAAAAAGTAATTAATGTTGACAGAAAAACTTGGAAAGACCTTCAGAAAACTAAAGAAATATTCTCCTTTTAATGAGTAAAGACGGATCCATCGCTTGGCGGGAAAATATTATTGTTTTTAAACGTTTTCATTGTGATTTGCCTCACAGGGAAACGAGTTCAGGGAGTTTTTGTCGTACATGTGTTTGCTCATAATCTGCCTGTCTTTACATAACCTGGTTAAATATTAACCCAGAGCTTTTCTCCTTCACTTTACTGGCTCTTTGGTATGCATGCAGCCAGCGAGAGGCGGGGCCAGGCGCACTCACTTCCTCTCAGCCCAGAGGAAACCCGGCCATTTTTTACTCTTATAATGATTATTACTTGTTTTTTTATGTTATAAGCACAAAACTTCATGTTGACCTTTTTTTCTCCGATGAAAAATATTCTCAAGGTTAAAAATTTGACCTCAAAGTGGGAATTATTGCACCGTTTGTAATTTATTGTGATATATTTCTTGTCATGATCAGATTTTCATTTATTATTATAAATATAAACACGTGGGAATATCACCTGGTAGTTTGCTGACAACTGTTTTGTTTCTTGTGAACATTTGAACCTCCAGTTTGTGCTAAATTACAACACAGTTTCCAAACCTTTTGATTGATTGATGAATCGATTGATTTATATCTGAACTTTAAGTTTATTACTAATGTTTTGATTGTGTTTTCTACCCAGCTCAACGTTGTTAGCAACATTGATATAAAAGTTAAAATACCTGAGGTTAATTGGTTAAAACACTATTTTCTAAATATGCCTAATGTCGCTAATTTGCAACATATCTAAATTTATATTTTTTTCTTCCTTTATTTAAATGAACAGGCATCTGCTTCACATTTGTTTCATAAAATTAGAAATAGATGAATTAAAGTTGCCTCTCTCGTTTGTGCTCAATAATCTAATCTAATCCTTTTGATTGATTGATTGATTTATATCTAAACTTTAAACCTCATTTTATTACCAATATTTTGATTGTGCTTTATACTTAGCTTGATCTTTTTTATTTCTGTCTTTTTTCTCTGCAAAGTGTGACAGATTGATTCATTTCCATGTTGTGGTGAAAAACCAAACATATTTCCATCTGTTCATTATTGTTCATGTTCAAACTCAAGAATGACCAGAAATGCTCTGCGACTTAAATGGAAACGAACCAAATTAAAGCTCAAGTTCCAACATTTTGAGAAGGTTCGATATCTTTACGGTCCAAATGAAAGCGGCTTTACTTTAATCATGTTATTCAACACTTCCTCTCGTTTTGGGAGATAAAAATACAGCATCTTGCTCAAGGACACTTCAGCGGAGCAGCTGCAGGTTCAACCCTCATCCTGTGGCTGAATGGAGAATCAAAGCCACTCATCCGTCTTCATGCCCTTGTATGTGTTTGTACTTTCCAGGGCGTACAGGGGCTTGATGTGTCTCTGCAAACACATCTCTGCACTCAGACATCCTGAGACACACACACACACACTCACACACACACACACACTCACACACACGCTCCTAAGCTCCCTGGAAAACGGCGGGGATGGACGCGGCACTCGAAGCCACTCAGAGTGATGATGGTTCCCTCACGCCGCCGCATTTTCACATTTTACACAACTTTGTTTGTAAAACGTTTTCTGAAGTTCTTGTTCAATAATTACCAAAAGACAAATAAAAAAACAGAATCAGATATCGAGAGCTGTCAGCACGCGAGCCTGATGGCATTCTTTTATATTTCCTAACAGAAACGTATTTAAAGTTCATTTTTAGAGAAACATTATTTACAATTCATAACTTCTTTTAACAGTTTAAATCTTAACTGAGCAGAGATGAGTTTTATGCTCACATTTCAACTTCAACTCGTTTCATAAATCCAATTCTTACATTTTATTTAGCTGAGTCAAGTTTTGACATGAGGTGCTAATTTTTCAATGACCTTTGACCCCATTTCAGGATCGTCTCAATCTGCCGACAGTTTTCAAATGTTTTGTTATGATCTGCTGGTGTAACTAGAACTTTTTCATCAACATTAGGGATTATAAAACTTGAATAAAAGTTACTTGCATGTAAGTTGGTTTAGTTTTATTTAAAGATATTTTCTCTGGAAGTGAGATAAAAATACTTGGTAAGATTTTGTGTTTTTGCAGTGCATGTTACCTTTAACATACTTTATTAAGATTTTGTAGTTTAGCTCCAGTTTTTTGGCTAACCTGCTTTTCTTTGCTGTATTTCCAGAATAAATTATATATAATATTCTAGGATCATAAAAACCTCCAAACAAAACGTTTAAACCGAGTTTCTGGTGAGAAACAAACACAGATATAATCTCAGAGCTCATAACTGTATTTTTAAACTTTCAATAACAATGCTTCGCTCTCTCACTAATGCACACACACACACACACACACACACACACACAGGGGGTTCTGTCAGCAGCGGGCCGGGCTGCGTGCTGATTGGCTGGACGGGGATTGTCGGGGGTTATGCTGGATTTGGTGAACCACCTGCTGGGCCTCAGCCGCCAACTGACTGAAAACATTTACATCACAGCCAAAACAGAAAAAGAGAATTATAAAGTTATGAATTTAAATCACGTTTAAGCTAAATGTTTTTATGTTCCTCCCTCTTTAAACCGATATTTAAAAATCATTTTCAGTAAATCCTTTCAGTAAATTTGATCACAAATCAAAATGTTCCTAATAGCTGATATATGTTAGTGACATGAGTTTAGTTTAAATGCTGCTGAGTCACAGTTCTGTGAGAATGATGGGATGAAACCAAACTTCACACCTGCAGCCGTTTCTACAGCCAGAAAATCTACAGAAGTTTATTAATCACAGCGCAAAAAGTTACAATATTAAAGTTATATAGGTTCTAGTTTCTTTACGTGAAACTAAAAATGACAAACTTGTCCATCAGAAGCTACATGTCCATAAAAACGTGAGCTAAACTTTGTTGATATTCCGTTAATGTAAAAGAAAATAACACAATTTCATAATTGTGATGTTTCCATAAAATGAGAAACTCAAGTAAAATCACGTGAATAAGTTTGTTCATGCAGTAAGTCATTAAAAACCATGCAGCACCATCATCTTCCAATCACTTCCTGTTGGTTTCTTCATCGTTTCTGCCAGTAGTAACAGCCTGTTGTTGGTCAAATGTTTGCATTATAGTTTTACGAAATAAATAAATTTTGAAAAAAATCCCCTCAACCTAGCGCAAAAACGTTTTATTGTAAATTGCCGTTTTTGAATAATTTTGTGGAAACTGGAAATGCAGCTCCAGGTGTGTTAAAACTCAGTGAAGCAAATTAATCACCAGACTAAAGGAGGGAAATCATTAGAGCTGCTGGACGGCTAGAAATCCAAACGCAGCAACGTCCCGATTTCACTCATAATCAGCTTAATTTCAAGCCGACGGATCTGAAAACTTCTGGCACCACAAGCAGAGATTTTCTGCGGCCCCTGGCCCTCCAAAAACCAGCTGCAGTAAGACGGTCCGGGGCCACAAGGGTCCCCGCTGCACCCCTGCTCCGTCTCCAGCCCTGCCCGTGTGTGTGTGTGTGTGTGTGTGTGTGTGTGTGTGCAGTGGAGGGGGAGTCGTTCTGACCCGCAAACTGACCTCCTCAAACTTCAAACTGAATACTTTTGGCAGTTTCCACGACGACAGAGCTCTCCAAGCCTTATCCTACTTACTGAGACGAGACAAGGAGCGAGGAAGAGGAGGCGGGAGGAGGAAGGAGGGCGAGAGAGAAAGAGAGAGAGAATGGGAGCCGTGTGGATGGAGGGGTGGGGGGTGACAGACGGGCAGAAAGCGAGAGTTGCTGCTGTTGCATCTCTGTGTTTCCATGAGTGGACAGTTTACTGGGAGATTATTCCCAGTCTGGTATTCAGCCTTATTAGGCCAGCGTGACCAGTGGAAACTGTCCGTCCCATTACCAGTATAACACTGATCAATCAGTGTTATGATCAGTTGTCAATCAATCAATCAATCAATCAATCAATCTTAGTTGTGTAGCACATTTCAGCAACAAGGTAGTTCAAAGTTCTTTACATCATAAAAACACTAAAATCAACAACTGAAACATTTTTCCAAATGCCTCCATTCACACATCAGAATGTCGATCAATATTTAATTGATTATTAATCAAAATCATTTTTAGTCTAGATTTAAAGGAACTCAGTGTTTCAGCTTTTTTGTGGTTTTTCTGGAAGTTTGTTTCAGATTTGTGTTGCATAGAAGCTGAATGCTGCTTCTCCATGTTTGGTTTCTGTTTTTGATGCAGCGCAGAACCAGAACCAGAACCAGAACCAGAAGACCTGAGAGGTGTGGAAGGTTGCTATGACAACAGCAGATCTTTAATGTATTTTGATGATTTATAAACTAAGAGTATTTTAAAGCTTAGAGCCGGATCTTGTGCTCTGACTTCCTGGTTTTAGTCAGAACTCCAGCAGCAGCGTTCTGGGTCACATGGAGTCATAATGAGGAAGACGTCTCAGTCTTTGTGTCTCACAGGTGTGTTCATCTGTTCTCAGGTGCACCAGTCCTAAAATCTGTGCCTTGCTTTCAAACAAACTCAGTCAGATTATCTCTGGATTACAAGGTAGATTTTTATTCTGATTTCATTTAATAAAACAAATATAAAAACCCAGGCAGACCTGTGAAGTCACTGTTGCAGTAATCAATGCGACTAAAGATAAACCATGGTCGAGTTTCTCTAGATGTTGCTGAGACATTATTTCTCTAATCTGGGAATGTTCTTAATGTTGACTTTTTGTATTTATTTACTTTTTCTTTAACATGTATTTATCTTTTTCCTGAATCTCTAATACAGTGAATGATAACTATTAAAGTATATTGTCTCATTTTTGTTGTAACGTCTAAACTCGTCCTACTGCCTTTCTGTAGCTCGGGGTGTCCAAGGTGTGGTCTGGGGGCCATTTGTGGCCCTTGGATGAATGTTTTGTGGCCCCTGAAGAAAGTTATTCTGGTCAGATTTAGTTAAAATTGGTCTAATTTTTTTTTTTTTAATCACTGCAGCATCATCAGTGTTGCCAGATTGGGTGGATTTGCTCCTAACTGGACTCTTTTTAAGGAATTGGGCTGAAAAAACCTGCAACTCTGAGCAGGTTTTTAGAAAGTTTTCATAGAAAAATTCTATTGAAATACTTTTTAAATAAAATACTGTCTCCTTGCACTTATTTTATTACTTCGTTTATTTTTAAATATCTAGAATCTGCTGAATGTGACATCATCTATGATTAATAGTCACTGGTTAGTGAGGAATCAGTAGTTGTGAGAGTTTTACGTTGTGTCAGTCAGACCTGGCAACCCTGTGCAAAACGCTCCGGGTTTTTACTCTGGCAGGGAAACGAGCCAATAAAAAATGACAAACACATAAACTGAAATCTAAATGTTGAGTTTCTGGCTACAGTTAAAGACTCGATGAGCTTGAACCAAAACAATCCCAAAAGCTTTAAGTGTTTACAAAATAACAACCATGCAGCCATTGTTCTTCCTCTTCACAATAAAGGACTTGTTTTTGTAGCTTTGCTGCAGAACATGTTGAAAACCCCCATTATTGATGGAGTTTGTCACAATCTGAAAGAATGTGAAGATTCTGTCTTTGAATTTTGATATATCGTTCTCAATAAACTGCAATTATTAGTATTTGAAACTAAATTGCTGAGATTGATAATTTTACTGTTTTCTACATAAACAGATTTGAAAATGTCCAGTTGATGACATAAGTTACACTCCTTCATGTGACTGGGGTCCATTATGTTTGTGTTTGTGGGGAAATGATGCTACTTCATGCAGTCGCAGACAACAATCACCTAAAAAGTAATAATAAATACTTCTTACGGTTACTTTTATCAAAATAGTACCACAAAATATTATGATAAAACTTTAAAACGATGTCGTCCAACTGTAGTCATAGATCTATAAACGCTTTAGAAATCCACAGGACAGAAGTTATAAACCAGAATCAAAGCGGCGCAGGCCATGCTAACATCAGGCTAGCGGGCCATGCTAACAGCAGGCTAGCAGGCCGTGCTAACATCAGGCTAGCACGCCATGCTAACAGCAGGCTAGCAGGCTGTGCTAACAGCAGGCTAGTGGGCTGTGCCAACAGGCGGCTAGTGGGCCATGCTAGTGGGCCATGCTAACAGCAGGCTAGCACGTCATGCTAACAGCAGGCTAGCAGGCTGTGCTAACATCAGGCTAGCACACCATGCTAACAGCAGGCTAGCAGGCCGTGCTAACAGCAGGCTAGTGGGCTGTGCCAACAGGCGGCTAACCTCCCTCAGGGCGACTGAGCGCTGTCAGTCGGTAAATCGGTAAGTGATCCTGGATGTCATTTAATCAATATGAACAAGCAGCAGCTGTTCCACATCATCATCTCCCCTGGGGGTCTTTGTCAAGACGGGGCATAAAAAATTCACGCCAGTGTGTGAACCTGTGTGTGTGTGTGTGCGTCTAACAATTTGTCTGAGCTTTTTTCCACAGCACTTTAATGTGACGGGATAAACTGTGTAGCTGGTGGAGTTTACAGTCGAAGCTTCTGTTCCTCTGAAAACACTGAGAATCTGATGGATTTTATTAGATATGATGGAGTTTTAGGGCCATACAAAATGTTTATTAGTACATTTTAAAAAAATAATGACAGAAAAGGCAAAATAATACAAGAATAAAATCAAAATATTTTCAGAATAAAGTCAAAATATTCCAAAATATTATGAGAATAAGGTCAAAATATTTTGAGAATATTCATAATATGAGAACAAAGTCAGAATATTTCAAAAATAAAATTGTAATAAAATCGTAACAGTGACTTCACTCTCGCATTTTATTCCCATATAAATTTATTTTTATAATTTATTCTCAAATTACTTTGACGTTATTCTTGTCATTTTATTTGCCTTTAATACTCCATCATAATTTTATTCAAGAATCAATAAAAACGGACCGAATTACCTTCCTTACATGTGAATAATTCTGCTTCTACACCAATTTTGTGTTGATTAAATTTATTTATTCAGTAATTTCAGTTTTTAATACATCCTTGAGCTCTAAAGTTTTTAAATTTATATTTTTCTCACTTTTAATTTACTTTTATTGCCAAAGCGCTGAGGTGTACTTTAAGTAGCTTTCATCAAATCTACTTGCTTCAGTTTTTTATTGAGTCATTTCAGACGTTGAGCAGATGAGGAAACACTCCCAGGTGTTACGCCGTCTCCTTTCCTTCCCTCTTGGTTCCTCTCCCAACGTGAGACAGTGAAATCTCATCCAGCCACTCGTTTCTGCCCTTACAGCCAGCAGGGAGGGACATGTCATTTCACTCGTCTGCGTGTGTGTGTGTGTGTGTGTGTGTGTGTGTGTGTGTGGGTGACAGGGCTCTGATCTCTCAGATAGGGAGATAGCCACCTGATTCAAATGGCTCGCTTGTTCCCGGCAGTCACCTGATCGGCGTGTGAACTGACTCCTCTCTTATTTACAATCAAATGCTGCAGAGCTGACCTGCCCAGCCCAGCCCAGCCCAACCCGGGCCGGCCCGCTTTCTGCGCTTGCCCTATATTTGCCATGTGGCTCCCTACTTCCCACACACACACACACACACCCAGACATGTAGAGGGTTAATCAGAGAAGCAGTGATGGAAACTTCCAGCAATGATGTTGTGCAACTAGCAAACTATCTTGTTATATATATATATATATATATATATTTTTTTTTTTTTTAATTAGAAGTGACTTCTCATTCTTGAACATGCTGGGATGTGTCCTAACAAGTTTAAGTTTCTTTTTAACAAAATCATTCTCAGATGATGAGATTTTAGTCTATTTTAGGGTCTCTGTCACTTTAAATTCAAATAAGCTGCTGCTGGCCACGCCCATCAACTTGACACTCGCACATGAAAACGGCTGCAAGCAGATGCACAATTATACCACCATACATCCTTGAAAAGCAGAAGTGGAGCCTACTGCCCAACCAACAAGAATGCAGCACGTGGTAAACAACAAAACTCTGTCTTTTCCAGCAGCCATTGTACAACACGTACACAGTGGTAAAACCAGCTCACCAAATGTGTTGGAGTTTAGCTGGAGTTGCTAGGTAACAGGCTGAGGTTTGCTGGGGTTGCTAGGTAACGTGGCAGTACCTTTTGGTTTGTGATGTTATGTTTCGAAACGTTTCATTTTCCAGAGACCAACAAACACAGATGGGTGATTTTAAAAACAGGAGAAAACTGCACAGCTGCTGGAAGCAGAAAAAGGTCCAAAACGTGAAGTTTTATAAATGTTCATGCTGACAGCTGGGAAAAGAAGTATGATTTTTTACAACAGGATTTCAAAACAAAATAGAAAACTAAACAATGAACATTGAAGAAAAATGAAATTCTGATTTGTGAGTTTTTAAGTTTGATGACATCACAAGAGGGTTGATCTGAAACACCAGCGGACGAGCAACTTCTCGCTCTGAGAAATTATTCATCTGACCTTTTAGCTGTGAAATAAAGAAAACTTAAAATTACTTTGGACACGCAAGCAGATTTACTTAAAGACAAGTGAAACACTGTCTAATCTAATCTAATGGAATTTAATCCAATGTAATCTAATCCAATCCAATTGATGAGTTGGATTGGATTATAACTATATAACTTTAATCCCACAGAAGTGAATTTAAGTTAATGAAGAGTAAAAAAGGAAGATGATTACAGTTTATCAATTAAACTTTAGTGTCAGAATTCTGATAAAAAAAGTCAGAATTCTAAAATGTAATTCTGAATTCTGATTAAAAAAAAAGTAAATTTCCCCCCAGCGGTCCTGATCCGGTTCTGTACAAACGTCCTTTTGAAATGAGTGAAAAATGAGCCTCAGAGTGAGAAAGAAGCAGCTCCAGTGTGGAGCATCTGTCCGTCCGTCCGTCTGTGACTGTCCTGTCTGATTATCTGTCTCTGCTGGCCCTGAGGGGACACACACACTGAAAGAGGCCACTCTTCCATCCAACAACAGCTTCTGTCACACACACACACACACACACACACGCACACACACACGCACGCACACGCCCACACACACACACACACACAGAGACCTCAAAGTCACCAGCTCCAGAACGGCCCGATAGCGACTGATGCAATCAATCGAAATCTGCGCTGCAGTCAACAAGAACGACTTTTGGTTTTTTCTTTAGGTGACACAGGAAAGAGATTCAAACCCTCCTGGTTTCACGTCGACAGGCAGGTTTTTATGAGCCGCAAACGTTCGGCACGCACGCAGCCGAATGAGGTTCATGTGTTAACGCTCCATTAAGACATTTTGACACACAGCAGTCGCGTCTAAACGTGTCAGTCATGAATCATCAAAATGTGAGGCTCAGTCTTAGATTACGAGGTAAAACACAGTATCATCTGCAAAACATGGCGCCTGGAAGAACTGAGCCGATTTTATGATGCGTTATGAACTCATTTATTGCAGCTTTTAAGTTTAAATTGCCATTTAAGTTTCTGTATCTTTTACTTAACTGGTTGTTGATTGATATTTGTTTGAATTTAACCAACTAAAACCTAAATAAGTCAATCAGATCTGCTTATTTAACTAAATTAGTTACATTTTTTGCTCCTCTGTGTTGCTCACTCACATGAAAAAGAGAGCGAAGTTATTATTTTTTGTAATAAGGGCAGAACACGTTACTGCTATGAGTCAGAAATCATATTAATGCTCATAGTGACTCTGATGTCAGTCACACGTCTAGTGACAGTTCTGACACTTTCCTTTATAATAATAGATCCCGTTCTGGGAAGAACAACAGGAAATAGTGTTTGACTAACCCAGCACATTTAATTTAATAAGCTCCACTAACACAAACAGCATTTCTGTATATTTGTGCATCACAAACTAATGTTGTATGTAACTTTTTTGTTTAAAACCTTCGAGTTTAAAAAAACTTTTTTTTTTCTTTAGTTAAAAATGCAAAAGAAAATGTATTTTAACTGCTCAGCAACAAATGAGGATGTGATACTTTAATGAAACACTACTTTATGTTAAAGTGACTTTTTAGCTTTACATCATGTTATAACGTGATTCCCTCATAATGAGTGTTGCTTCTTTTCTTTCATGCCTTAAGTCTCCACGGCAACCGTTCAGCTGTACCAAACTGAATGGTTTTGTGCAGCTGAAACCATTCAGGGTGAATCTAGCTCCGCCTTCAGGTTTCTCCTTCTCAGCTCCTTCAGACTAGCCAGCAGCGATTAGCAAACACCTGGTGGAACGGCTGAGCTCAGTGAAACGCTGGTAAAAATGTTGTTAGAGGGTTAATAGAGGAGCCATGTTGGGATGATTCCTGAAGGCGGAGCTTCAGATTTTAAAGAGACAGAGACTCAAAATCAAGGCTTTGAATCAGGAAGTAAAAATTATTTTAAGTCATATATATATATATAAATATATATAGCATTTTTCTAACAACTGAGGGTATAAAAATGCTGTAACATGTAACATGGCACTATGTGCCTGGAAAACATTTAATACTGTAATTAGAAAGCAATTTGTAGTTATATTTTTTTGCTACAATCTGGTTTAGATTACAGAATAAATGAAGTTTTTTACAATAATAATAATAATAATAATAATAATAATAATAATGTCCCTCTAAGATATTAATGTATCATTGAAAATCTCACACAAAACAAAAGTAAAACTCTCCATCGGCTCCGTTTGCTGGAGTCCCATTTAAACCATTTCTAAACTGCATCTAGGCGGCCGCAAAAAACAACTCCAATGACCTCAAATGGCCCTCAAACCCCACTTTGGACTCCCCTCTCATAGCACCTTTTCATCCCTTTTTTGGAGCCACTTGTTTCCCAGCCTGCATGCATCTCTGACTGTGTCATATTCCAAAATAGGACAGGCAGCGCCGGCCGCCCCCCTCCCCCGTTTTAATGTGCGAATGGAGTTGTTGGTCAACAGTTGGGTCGGGGGCCAGGCAGGGGGAGGGAGGCTGCGAACAATGGACTGCGCTGTTTTACGCGGGGTCGGTGGAGGGAGAGAGTCAGGCTGATGACAGAGTGAAAGAGGTTAGTGTCTATGCTGGGAAATGAGACCAGAGAGCGGAGGGGGGGTTCCTGTGTCTGCTGGCTTGTTAATGATGATTCAGTCCCATCAGCTCAACAGCCTCCCATATCAAAGAGCCCCATCGCAGGAGAAGCAGCTCCAGCTCAGCCAGTCAAACTGCTAACATGTGAAACTACATCAGCTGGCTTTACACCACCTGCTGACACAATCCAGGATGGAAAAACTTTGATTTCTGGCAGCCAGAGAATGAAAATCACCTCATATTAGGTGTTTTTTAATAAGCAACTATAGTTTTATTTCACCATTTAATGGGTCTGACAAACATACGCTGCAAAAAAACAAACAAAAAAACAAACAGTATCTTACCGAGTATTTATGCTCTAGTTTCCAGCACAAATATTTTAATACACTTGAGATAAGTTACAAGAAGCTTGTTTTAAGTCAGTGATGTCCAAACCTTTTTTTTTTTTAACCAAAACTGGAAAACTTCATCGAGCACAAAATGTATAGAAAAATTCAAAAATAACTTTCCTGTTATCTTTTTCCTTTTTTAGTTTTCCCTGCTCAACAACTTTTATGAATCCGGAACATAAAAAAGGCTCTAAACTGTTACCCTCTAAATACAAAAACATTTCCAAATTATTTGGGTCATCAATAATTTCTTTGTAGGCCAAATTTTCACCATTCTTGATTTGATCAGCCGAACAAAATCATTTCAAGGGCCACAAATGGCCCCCAGGCCACACTTTGGACATCCCTGTTTTCCATCAATAATTCCTTAATATTGATGGAAAAGAGCTTGTTCCACTGGCAGATTATTTTCATTACTAGTAATTTAATAATATTAAGGAGTCATTGACCTGAAATAATCTGCTGTAAAGTTCGTTTTGTCTCATTTCAGCAGCTCTAGAAATTAAACTAAAAACACTCAGTAAGCTTTAGTATTTTCTAGAAGAAAACTCCGATTCCCCCTCATTCAACGAGTCGCTGAGCAGAAAGAAAAAGAATCAAAGCTGCGGCCGGATGAGTCGAGACACTTCAGCCAACTGGCTGGAAATCTGCAGGCAGCGAGAGTTTATGGGAGGAAACGCTCTGAACTGCAGCTACGGTCGTTTTTCATTCACATCCAGGCTGCCTGCAGTCGCCGGGGTGGAAGCAAAGCCGGCCCAAAGCATAAGAAAACTCAGCCGACCTGGAGCCCCTGAGAGCACTGAGAAGGATCCCCAGCTGTCACTAAAGTCTGTTTTTATTTGCTCACTTTTACCTCATCGAGATGCTGAATACAATCACAATAAAACAAAACATTCTGGATTTAAGAGTTTAAAACTCTTCAAGGTTGGATATTTTTAGGATTTAAAAGAAATAAATGCAAAAAAATAAGTTGCAATTGTGCAAAGTATTCTTAGATTGTCATAAAGTGATGTTGCTTTAAATATGGGACAAACACTGTAAAAACATAAAACCAAGTATTTCTGATTAGTTCTAGTGAAAATCTCAGAACACTTGAAATACGACAAAACTAACTTACAACATACAGGAGATTATTTTAGCTCAATAATTCCTCTATGTTTATATCTTCAATTGGCAGATAATTTCACTTATCAAAGAAATTTATAATCTAAAAAGAAATGTCAATATTAAGGAATTATTGACCTTAAACAAGCTCCCATAACTTACTAAAAAGTGACTTGTAAGTTAGTTTTGCCTTATTTTAAATGTCATAAGATATTTGCGCTACAAAATAAACGAAATGTACTTGGTTAGATTTTGTGTTTTTGCAGTTAATGACTTTAAAGGAGTGAATCATATTGAAAAAAAACAAAACCTGCCTAATTATAAACTCTGTTCAGCCTTTTAGTTGTTGTCTAAAAACAAACTAAAATTAAAACTAAAGTCCCTTTGGAGAGCAAGAGACCTTTAGAGTTTCAGCTCTAGCTGCAGCATCACCAGCTTATGCAAAGCTATTATTATTATTATTATTATTATTATTATTATTATTATTATGGACAGTGCAGTGTGACTGGGAGGCTGGGAGCTGCATTGTGCTGCAGCCAGCAGGCTCAGCCGCCAGCACAGCCAGCCAAGCGTTTGACGTTATTAAATAATAAAGAGATGTTGATCTGGTTGCATTGTTGTGAAGCAAAAAAGGCCAATTAGCGCGCAGTTATACTATCATTATGGTTGTATTAACTCGAATTTGTTATAAGACAATGCGCACATTGACACTCGGGTTTTACATCTCTGACAATGGAGGAAATGAATCTGCATGCAGGAGAATGAGGCTGCAGAGAAATGAAAAGAAAGTTTAATGTGAAACTTGAATTCTGTTCTGATTCGGTTAAATGGCCAACAAGTGTTCAGGTTTACCACAGGCAACAGGTTTAACATTAAACACAAGAGAGATGAAGCTCTCATGTTTCATTATCAGGGCAAATTTAGGCTGCATTAAAAAGCGAAACATGTAGAAAAGTTTTAGAACTTAAAATCTACTTTTGTTTCCATAAACTTCCAGATTCGCATCAGGTTGATGAAAATCACATCTAGATCTCAACGGGTTTAAATAAAGGAGATAATTAAAAATCCAACATTTTAACAGTGTTTCCAGATATCGAGCTGGAATTTGTGCCGCATTTTTTGTTTTTAAGAGCTCAGTTTTCTGTTATTGTTGAAGAATCTGAGAGCAAAATAATCATAAAGAAATGAACAAACAGCTGCAGACAAACAAGATTCGTCGCTTTTGTTTCGCGGAGTTTTGGATCTGCGCATTCCTGCAATGATGGCGCTCAATAAAGCTGTCAGCATCACTGAGCAGAAATGATAAACGGAGCTGGTGACGTAGAGGAGGGGAGGGGAGGGGGGGGGGGGACGGAGGCCTCGAGCCTCTGAGGCTGCAGCGCGCGAGGCTGATGGCATGATGGTCCATGTCAGTGTGTGGTCCTTTTCAAAGGAAGAAAGAAAGTGTGTGTGTGAGAGAGTGTGTGTGTATGGGTTACTGTAGAAGAGACACACACACCTCTCTCTCTCTCTCACACACACACACCACCCGCTTCCCTTCCCTGCACCTGCGCTAGATCAGCAGGCCACTGGCTGCCATTCAGTCCCTCTCTGGTCCAAACATACACACACACACACACACACACACACACACACACACACACACACACACACACACACACACACAGCTGAAACTCTCAGCTCTGATCGTTTTGCTATTCATCCGTTTTGTGATTCTGTCCGCGGAGATTCAACCTCAACCCGAACCGAGTCCGATCCGGACTGGTTCTGAAAGGTTCAGTCCGATCCGGACTGGTTCTGAAAGGTTCAGTCCGATCCGGACTGGTTCTAGAAACCAAAGTTGTTGTGAAACCGAGAAAGAAAGTTTCACGGAGAGGTGACGTCATAACCAGCCCTCGTCCCCAACCATCATCATCATCATCATCATCATCCGTGGTGAAAAAGGAAAGTGTCTCTCGTGGGATTAGGATCCTCAAAGGTTTTATTGTGTGCGTGTGCACGCGCGCGCGTGCACCCGGGTCATTTGACCTAATTTAAAAATTTTTTAAAAATCATCTAATCCCAACAACAAACAGACAATAACGGATTTGATGGAAGAAAAGCCACAAACCAACCGATGGATTAAAAGAGTTTTTACTTTTTTAACTGACATTTCTGCAGGATTAACAATTTTAGTCTGGAATAAATATTCAAATTGAAGTCATTTTCTGCTTCTTTTCACGCGCAGAAATAATAATAATAATAATAATAATAAGAAGAAGAAGAAGAAAATAATAATAAGTGTAAAAAAATTAATTAAATGAACACGTTTGTTATTAATCGTGTCGGTTTTTCGCAGAAAGTAGAAAACATCTGGAAGGTGTTTGTTTTGTTTTGTTTTGATGTTTTTTTAATCTGGGAGGTAAAATAAGGGGGAAAGTGTCGCGCGCTCACCACCTGTTGCACCAAACTGCACGCGAGAAACGGATGGATGATGGATGGATGGATGGATGGATGATGGATGGATGGATGGATGGATGGATGGATGATGGATGGATGGATGTGACGGTCAGTTCGACACATTTTGATCAGATCTGATTGAATTTTTCTGTGAACATTTTGGACCCTTTGGTTCCGTCCATCTCCTGTGTTTGCGCTGCCTGGGCAGAACCTTTATTTAAACCTTTATTTAATGTTTGGCGCCTTGTGGACTCAACCTTTTCCTCACAAAACAAATGTGGGATAATGTTTATTATTACATTTTTGCCTCTTGTATATTTATCATTCTCCTTTTTTTATTAAAAAATGCTCAATTTGAAAGGAAAACAAAGTGCGTAAATTGAGAATTATCTGTAAAGGAACAAATGAAATAAATGCTTTTCTTCAATTAGCATTAATGAAACATTGAGCTGCTTTTCTCTGGTTTTGTCTTCAGGTGTCACCAACACCTTGTATCAGCTTTGAAAAATACATCAAGCGCTCCGTGTGTTCAAAAAGCCTTTTTCCATCACATCAAAGCTGCAGAGCTGATATAGGAGAGAAATTATTAATTTTACGGGGCCTCGGGGCCTGCAGGGGCCCCGCGTTCATGGGAATAAAACGTAACAAAGCAGAAAAAACATGAGGGATTTTAACGCGTCCACTGCGACCTTTTAGAAACAAATTGTTTATCAGCGGCCTTCTGGGTTATTACAAGCAATTCAGCTGTTCGGATCAATAATTAATGGGCCGAGTAACGATCCTCTGACCTCCTCAAAGTCCGCCTGAGAGACCGAGGAGGAGATGGATAAATACCGAGTGGCCTCTTCAAATATTCATCTGCCGGTCCCCCGGGGGCCAAAGACACAACGGCCCTAATCTACCTCACACACACACACACACACACACACACACACACACACACACACCTACACACACACACACACACACACTCCCCCCAGATTTAAAACGGTTAGGAAAATGAAGGCCGAGCTGTTAGTTCATCATAAGGATTATTATTATTATTATTATTATTGTTGTTATTATTATTATTGGTTCGGATTGACATTTTATTTAATAAAAACAGATGAAAGTCTTTTGTTTGATTAAACATGAAATTAAAAACGGACACAGTGGACAATCTGCGTGGAGCCATTAGAAAAAAGCGCTTTTCCGCTTCCTTCTTTTTTAGCGGACTTCTCTTCAATTTAGCGCTAATTTAAAACGTTATCCTGTTAAGACAACTGTGGGATTTACAGCATGAAGAGAGAGGAATGAAACCAGGCCCACACTGTGAACTCAAACTGCAGCCTAACATCTATTACTGCAGAAAAATGAAACTTTAAAAACGATGTTAACATAATTAAAATGCAGAAGTTTAACTGATTGGCTTCAGCAACAAAACTCTGAAAAATCTGTTGCAGAAGAAGAGAAATAAGGATCTAAACCTGGAAACCTTCCCCGCTTTTACTGACGAGGCCATTGGAAAATGCTGCAGCAGCACTGGGCTTTAATGCCACATCCTGCTAAAAAATGAGCGCAAATATAAAGTGTTGCGCAATAAAAATAATCCTCAATTTGCTTTAAAATAAAACTAAACCACAGACAGACAGATGACAGCATTGATGAGAGCCTAACAACAAAAAGAAAAATCAAAACTCAAACAATTTCAAGTATCCAAATTTCAAAAAATTTATTCATTTTTCAAACTGCATATTGAAAAAAAATATATATACTCAGCTGAAATTGTAACTGTTATAAGGATGGTATTAGTTCCGGTCATATTTACATGGAGTGGTTGGCTGCTGCCACAATTCTTTTAAAAAATACAACTACGGGAATGGATTGGAAATAAAAACTTAAAATGTCACAGTAAATATACAGAAACTGTACAAATCAATTAGAAAATAAAGAGCACAGGTTTCATATCTAACAGATGAGAAGTGGGAGACGGAAATATAAATTAACCTATGACAGGAAAAAAGTGTTTTTGTAAAAGAAAATTTTAAAAATGTTTAGTAATATTGAGCTTTAAAATAATAAAAACAAAATAACAGTATTACCTGCTTATGTCCCTTTTCTTTCCAATGTTTGCAGTAATTAAGGAGAATATAATCCCAGTTCTGCCATTTTCACCTTTTAATATTTTCTGCAGAACTGGAGTTGCTTTATATAAAAATCGCAACCTCTTGCAGTTTAACAATTTCATCTGATTGTAATGTTTCTTTGATAAATACTGTACAAAAGGTGATTGCAATAATAAAACATTTGATTGCGACTCCCACTTTCTAGATCTCCAGACCTCCCCGGGGTTCAGGCTCTCCTGCCTCTAGATTCCTTATTAAATGAAAGAGAGAAAAAAAACTGTGGTTTCCTTTTTCTTGGAGACTTCTATACAACTTTTCCCACCCCGAAATTTTTCTGTACAAAAATAGTCCAACGTTAAGTAGTCCAGAGTTTCTCTTATAAAAGTTCGGCTTGTTTTTTCTTCTTCTTCTCTTACATGTGTGTTAACGGCAGCGTGCCGTTGATCGTCGTCCCGGGCACGGTGCTCTGGTAGTGCCCGGACATGTGTAACCTGCTCTGGGCGCTCTGGTCGCTCACCTCGGCCCCCGGCAGGTACATGCTGATCATGTCCCTCAGGTCGCCGCTCTGGCAGCCCGGCGCGGCCCGGTGGGACGACGAGGTGACGACGGGCGGGCTGGAGCTGCTGGACTCGGACTTGACCACCGAGGAAGGCCCCATGGAGCCCAGCGCGGTCATCCCCGGCGTGCTCTGCTGGGAGTAGGACATGGAGTAGGTCGGGGAGCCGTTCATGTAGCTCTGGGAGCTCGTCATGGAGTTGTACTGCAGCGCGCTCATGTCGTAGCGGTGCATGGACTGCATCTGGCCCGGGTTGTGCGCGTTCAGCCCCGGGTGCTGGTAGCTCAGCTGGTCCTGCATCATCCCGTAGCCGCCGTTGGTCCAGCCGTTCATGTGCGCCGCATAGCTGTCCATCCGCTGGTTGACCCCACCGCCCAGTCCGGCCCCCACTCCCACGCCGACCCCAGTCCCCATCCCGTTCCCTCCAGGGGCCAGCAGCCCGCCGGGCAGGGTGTACTTGTCCTTCTTCATGAGGGTCTTGGTTTTCCGCCGGGGCCGGTATTTGTAATCCGGATGCTCCTTCATGTGCAGGGCCCTCAGCCGCTTGGCTTCGTCGATGAACGGTCTCTTCTCGCTTTCCGACAGAAGTTTCCACTCAGCGCCCAGCCGCTTGCTGATTTCAGAGTTGTGCATTTTGGGGTTTTCTTGCGCCATCTTCCTCCTCTGGCCCCGGGACCAAACCATGAACGCGTTCATGGGTCTCTTGACCCGCTCAGGACTGTTTTTCTGGTTCGGGCCGTTCCCCGGGGTGTTGGTGTTGCCCGAGCCCCCCGTGTTGGTCTGGGGAGCTGGGGGCTTCAGTTCAGTCTCCATCATGTTATACATGATGAACAGCTTTCAGTTGGGAGCTTCCGAGCCGAAAAGAGGAAAGGGCCAAACTCCAGGAGGCAGCAGGAGGCAGGAGAGGGAAAAAGTTACCTGTCGATCTTCTCTGCAACTTTTCTCTGGACAAAAACAAGCATCAAGTCGCGTCTCCACACTCTCTCCCTTCTCCCACCGAGTGAGTGTGTGTCACAGAGTCAGCGTGTGAGTGTGTGTGACAAGAGAGGCTTTCCCCAAAAAAGTCCCCGCGATGTTGTGTCCACAGAAACCTGCCCCGCTCGCTGGAAAAAGCATCAACAAACTGCACTGTCCGCCTGAGCCTTGACAACTCCAGATAGTTTTTGGACAAGTTAATAGACAACCATTCATGTGACCGGGCTGTCAGAGAATAAATGGCTTCGACCTGGCCAATCAGAGCGCGCGTTCTCCACGACGCGCCAATGAGAGCCTTAATTAGCATAATGGGCGGGGCCTAAATGCCCCGAAGCGGCAGAGGAAGCGCTCTCACTCTCAGGCTCCACATCCAGGATAAAGTACATGTTTACTATTCTCCACACTTCTGAAAATACTCATATATATATATATAAATACAAAATAAAACAAAATTTTTTAAAAATAATATCTTTAACTTCCCTTTTACTTGGAGTTTAGAAGAAATTCAAAGATTGTATGTGTGAGACAGAAATATGCTCTGATGTGGATCAGATTGTAAAGATTAAACCAAAAGTTATGACTGAATTAATTCGTCAGGACTGATTTGTTTTCAGTGGCTCGTGTCTCTCCTGCTGTTTCATTTTTAAAGGTTTTCATTTCCAGGCCTGATAAAACAGCAACACTTAAATAAACTTTGTTAGTGAAACTCAAAGCTGAATGGGAGAAACCATGGATGGTTTTACTGCTGAAAAGAGGAAAGGTAATCCAAGACGCTCCCCTCCCCTCTGCTTCTGCTTCTTCTTTTGTTTAGCCAAGTTGAATGCCAACACACAGAAGGTTCATCTCAGCACCAATAAGCTTTTTTTGTTGGGATGTTGTTGCTACATCTGTCCGGACAAAAACCCAACTCCACTTCCTCTGGTGCTGCTGCTGGCAGTGCGCAGGGAGGAGAAATAAAATATGAGGAATGATTAAAAATAAATCTAATCCAGTTCCAACAAACATATTGGTGAGATTGGAGTAAGTAAATAGTTATAGTTATATGTGTAAAAATACAGCAGCTGGTTGTGTTGTAATCAGAGCAGTAAGTGGAATCAGAGGAAAAGTTTTCAGATGTTTCATCCCGCAGAAACACGCCGAGCTGCGTGACACAAGCGCCGCCTAGTGGACGAAACCGGAACTGCAGCCCGCTGCTGCTCCTCAGGTCCGTTCAGCACAAATAAAACACCTAAAAAATGTTCATCCAGAAGAGAAACTTTCTTTATTCCACCAGCAGCAGCAAAACAAAACTAAATCAATCCCACCTGACATGATTCATGTCCACACGAGCATCCAGATTGAATCATACAAGACATATTATTTTTGTTTTAGTCATTTGATAATAACTGGAGCCCCCCTCTCTCTCCTCTCGGCCACCTTACATAAGATTCATCTTGTGCTTAATAGGCAGCGAGGGGCGACACATGCAGCTCGGTCCATTATGATGCAAGCTTGAAATGCGCCGCTCGGCTGCGATCTGCATCTGAGTGTGTTCCCCGCTACCTCTAATCTGCTTATGATAATAAAGGAACAGCGGGGTCCTGCTGCTGTCTGAAAGCAAGGGCCCCCAGCCAACCGCGGGAATGGCCCCTGCATCCACAATCATCCCGAATTAAAGCCGCTGCTTGACAAAAACCGGGGGAAACTGGCGGGGCGGCGCCCTGCGGCCCCCCGCGGGCCCCCCGCCACACATCCAGGACGGATCCTGCAAAAATGTACAACAAGCGGCGCGACACCAAAAACACGCTTTTAGTTTTATGGAGTAAAAACAGGCTGGATCTGAAATCCGGTTCAGTTTTTAACTTGTTGCGCCAAAAATTGTGCAGGTTTACCCCAACAAATATAAATACACACATGCCAAAAATACAGAGAAACATTAATAATAGCAAAATGAAACAATAATGGATTTATGCATGACTAAAGAGTCAAAGAAGTTGCAGATAAAATGCTAATAATGTTGTATATGCAGCCACTAGGGGCCGTGCAGAACATGGAGCAATAAGACCCGATATGTGAGCAGAGAAAATTCATATCAAAACGCTGCGTTTGATATTTATTAGAATTTATGTTCAGACTTAACACAATATGCGCTAAAATGAATATTAATTCAGTTTTATAAGGATTGTAGTTCGACGCAAAAGGGGAAAAATATATTTATTCACTTTAATCATTTTAAAAAATTGTTGACCAAAATCCAATCAAATGCAAGAAAAAGCTGCACAAATGAGTCCAGTTTGGTAAAAATGTGAATTATTTAATATTAATCGCTTTAATAATAATAATCTCTCGTTAAAATATAAAATATTCTCCATCATGTTTGTTATTTTTCTAAACTGTTAAAAGCGAAAAACATCTGAGAGTCAAGTTCATAAAGCCATGCGGAGTCATTCCGCAACACTGCATGCTTTACACACCCACACACACACCCCCACACACACACACACCAGCTGAAACACACACTTACATGCACACGGCCACGCAGAGTCACGCAGAGCCACGCGCTCGGGCTTCTCCTCTCCATCGCAGTTGATCTTCCTCCACCTCGACTCTCTTCTTGATTGGCACAAATTAAACAAGTCGCCGTTTCGCTCCACTTTCCCGGAAACCTTCAGCCGCGGCCCAAATGATCCGGCGGCAGCAGCTGCGGGTCCCGCTCCGTGGCCCCTCCGTGGCCCCCGGGAGTCCGCGCGGCTCGGATCCGCGCGCCGCGGCGCCTCCGCCGGGCGAGCAGCCGCGCGGCCCCGCTCTCTGTCTGGAGCTCCGCTTGTCTTCTCTCCGCGAGTCCCTGCAACAAGAAAAGCCGTTTATGGCGACACACAATGTGAAAAGGGGGCCGATTTAAAAAGGAGAAGAATGCAAGCAAGAACAACAAAAGTCAGTTATAGCAAAGTCTGTGCCTCTCCTATCTTCCACCCCCTAGCTTAGCCCACATAATGAGCAGGAAAAAGCTTTATATTTTGTTCACTGGGTATTCACAGATAATTTGAAGCCATTGTTTCTGCCACAGATGGTTCTTTTTAATACAATAACGGTGCTCTTTGTGAATAGCGAGCCCACAATAAAAATCTAAAGCGTCCTCCTGAATAACCATTTTGTTCTCTCTTGTATAGGCCGAACAAAAGCGCCAGTGAGGTAATGGCCTGCCTTATTGAAAGCCTCAGAATGGGGATTTGATAAAGATTTTTTTTTTTTTTCGCTCCTTTTTTTTCTTTTTGCAAAGTAAACGGCAACGTCAAAGAGAAAGTGACACGGGATGAAAAGGGGGGAAAAAGCTAGAAGAGGTGCCTGCTGCTGCAAGTTTCACATGTTATTACTACTATTAATATTAATATTATTATTTACTTTTTTGTGTTTTGTGCAAAAACGAGCAGAGATGGAGTTTAACAATAAAGTGGGGTCTGGAGATTTAATCCAGAATACATTAAGGTTCTGCTCTGGATTCGGTGATGCACCGAAATGCATGGAGATGAGAGACTGGATCAACCTGCCGGGCTCCAGATGCGCACCTGCACGGCGCATCCTGCGGCCTCCGCTCTGAGGCGATCCGTAATTAACTGCAGGCTAATCAATAAAGCATTTAACGGATGTACAATGCGCGCGCAGGGGGACGATCCCGAGCCAAACATATTGGATGTCTGTGATCGTTACAAAGTGAGGCTGACACGCTGTCTGTCACAGGATGGAGGCTGGAGGGCAGCAGGTGAAGGGATGAGGAGAGATGAATAGCAGGAAGAGGAGGATGAGGAGGGGGGAGGGGGGGATGAAGGCCCAAATAATGGAGGAAGGAAAAGATGAACAGAGAGGAGAGAAATCCTTTTTACAAGCAGATCATGGAGTCAGAACTTCAGACCTGCTCTGAAGAAAACCAACATCAGCATATTTACCTCTCAGGTTGTGCAGATATGGATCTAAATTAATAGTAATAAACAAAAATTACATCCAAATGTGTAAGACGTGACAGAATTCCCTCAAAGAATCACAATTTCTGTTAAACCCATTTTCATAATTTATTTATTGTTCCAAAAACCCATTAAAAAACTTTAAATATTAATAAAAAGCTGCTTCTGCCTTCAATATACTTAAACTAACGACTGAACATATTTTTGTTTTGATGTTATTTGGCAGCATACAAATTAAAACTGTTTTGATTTGATTATAAAATAAGATTTAAGCAGGCAGCTGATTTCTAGAGGACCACATAAAAGCACTAGCGGGCCTGGTTTGGCCCCCGGGCCTCCAGTTTGACACATGATAAAGTTTTCATCACCGACAGGATGATGGTTTTTTATAACATAATCATCTTTCACAGAAGTTTCTTCTAACAGCAGGTTTTTAATTAATGACGTTTAGAACTGGAAACTCAATATTCTTTATTTACGCTCCAAAACATTCATCATGCAAGCTGCACTTTTCAAAAAGCAGAATTAAATATTTTTTAAACTCTTCCATTTTCAAATAAGAAGAAAAACAGAGAAATGACACGAGTTTAAGCAGCAGCAAAAATAAAATCACCGAATCGCGACTCAGTCGGCTCACTGCCGGGTTTTATTTGGAGGAATGAGATCCACCTTCAAGCATCCAGGGTCAAAGTTCATATGAGGGAGAGCAAGGCAGCAGAAACCAGACAGCAGCTTGGAGTTAAATAAAAACCAAACCAAAGGAAGACATGAAAACCAGAAACAGATGAGAGAGAAGATCAGCGTGAAATAACTCAGATTAATCTGATCAATCTGAATCAGTCGCAGAATTTTAATTCTAAACCCGTAAAGTGAGGAGGGAGAACCGGATCGCAGAGAAAGGCCCGCAGCACCATGGGAGCTTTTAGAAAGGCCACAACCATCACTGAATGCTAATGTCTGCTACACACACACACACACACACACACTAAACATTCACATGTGATTTTGCACATTCACACAAATGCATATGACACATGCATGCTAACGCCTCCATATGCATGAGAGCCGACACATTTGTAGCGTCTGTTTGTGTTTTTTCTGCAGCGCTGCCTGATGGAAGAGCCACAGTGGGCTTTTCTCCCTTTGTGTGTCTGCAAAAGCATAGCGCGTGCGTGCGTGTGTGTGTGTGTGTGTGTGCGCGCTGCAGACACATTGACACAGTATTCAGTGAAAAGGGAGGCCCTGGCTGAAGGAAACACAGCTAGCCAACTGTCAATCATGGCGCACGCACAAACATTACCACACACACAGAAAGCCGCCCATTCATTAGCGCTGATGTTCTGGTCCTTCAGAGGAGATCGTTATGCAGTTAGAGGCTGCGTTCGGTCCAGCCAGGCTCTCAGCATCACCAAACGTCTGCATGAGTTCACACTCTCTGGTTCTGCTCAAATTCATCTTTCCTGTCTTCAACTTTACTATCAGAAGTACATTGGGGGCCATTTATTATTTATCAGTTATCGTCACAATACATTCCAAGTAATAATGTTTAAAATCCTCCACAGGTTTAAATCAAAACGCAATTATCTGTACTGATGGCCCAGTCAAAGTAAAGACCTAATTTTTGGCCACATTTGAAGACTTCTGATGAGCTTGAACTATATTGCAGAATGAAAACGATTCCAAGAGACTAGACTAATTATGTCCCAGGAACATCTAGAGAAACTCATCCAGGCGTTTATCGAGAGTCACATTGATTCCTGTCTAAAAAAATCAATCAGCTGATCAGGAACGCTGCTGCTGGAGTTCTGACTAAAACCAGGAAGTCAGAGCACATCACCCAGATCTACAGTCAGAGAATAAACTTTAAAATACTGTTAGTTTATAAACCACTGAGCGACTGGGCACCACAATACATTAAAGACCTATTGTCGTCATGGCAACCCTCCAGACCTCTCAGATGCTCTGGTTCTGGTCCCCAACCCTTAAAACCAGAACCAAACATGGAGAAGCAGCATTCGGCTTTGATGCTCCACAAACTTCCAGAAAACTGCAAAACTCCTGAAACACTGAGTTCCTTTAAATCCAGACTAAAATCCCAGCTGTCAAAGTTATTGGAACCAATAAATAGAAAATTGATCAGCATATTTGATGGTTAATGATCGTTTTAATGACGGCACTCGACAAAATGTGATGTTTGTTACTGGCTTCTGAACTGGTGACTGTATGCTGTGTTTGTGACTTTGTGTTTTTACGTTGTAAAGAACTTTGAGCTGCCTTGTTGCTGAAACATGTTAAACAAATAAAACTTAAATTTGCCAGTTTTGGCTCCCGGGACAAAAGGTTTGGACTCCACTGATTTAGAGTCCAGCAGAGGTTTCCCTCATTTATGCAAAAACAAATCAAACAAAGCGAAGATATTTAAACTCTTGGAAATTAAACATTTTTCAAATTGCTAATTTTAAAACATTAAGTCAAATTAGATTTTTCTCCAAAACCAGATCTCTGATGTGTGACAGCTGATGAGCAAAATTACATATTTATTGAAACACGGCAGACAGAAAATGACAAGCAGACCATCAAACAGCTCTTCATCATGTTCATCCTGTTTTGTGGTGTTTATTGTGTCTGACAGGATGGAGGCAGAAACCGTTCTTCGGTGTGAACTGAACTGTGCGTATGCGGCCTTGCGGAGTCAGACAGTGAAGGTTAGAGCTGTGAAAACCCAACGCTCCTCTGTGCCTGATCCATTCCACCAGATGATGCAACACAGCTTTCAACTTTCTATGTGGACGGAAAACTTTTCTGAAAAGGGAAGAAAAAAGCCTTTAAAATGCAAGTGCGGACATAAATTTTCATATCTGAACAGCTCTTTTCAGGCGGCCTGGACATGGCTGCTGTCAGAAAGGTGCAGGACAGAGAGCACAAAGTTGAGGATTAAAGCTCTGAAGATACCAAAGTGCTGACCACCAGCAGAGAGCATCCGGCTGGTCAGTCCAGCTGTTGTTTGTCCAGGCGGCGGCGGGAAGATACACGGACACAGCTGCCAGATATTTGCTGAACAACACACTTTGTTGGCATCTCATTATGAAGGACAGTTGAGCAGATCTGGAGAGAAATTCTGGGCGGTTGCCATCTTTTCAGGTTTTACTCTGACTCTTCCTGATAACGCTCTAGGAGAGGTGGGACTCAATTCAAATAACTGCATGGTCTGTAAGCAACTATTCGCATTTAAACTCATTTTAATTTTAAAACCCCGTCAAAAATAAGCAACATTTTCAGTTCAAAACCCCATTTTGCAGCTAAGTTATGTAAGAAATAAACATTTGAGTTCAACGAAAATGTTTTTTATCTGTTATTTATGTAGTTTATTCATCAGATTATTGCTTCAGGAACTCCAGATCATTCATGGAAATACAGTCGCTGACGCTGGGAACGTCTGTGCTGCTGCTACGTGTTTAGCATTGAGATGCTAATTTGGGTTAGAATAGGTTCTCTGATAGGCTAACTCCTTTTAACGCAAGACAAACACAACATTAGTGTTGTCCAGCGTCCAATCAGATCCTTTTAATGAGCAAAAATGAACTCCCAGTGAACCAAGACAAGCAGCTTGGTGGTTGTTGTTGTTGCATGTGCGTCGGATTTACTGGCGTACCAGAAACACAACGCAAAGGTTCCGGCTCTGGATTTTTATATGTTTGAAAAAAAAAAAAAGTTTAAAAAAAAGTTTTTAACACATAACAATTTACGTATTTAATTACTCAAAATTAAAAGTGTAAAAATCCTGGCCCTGTTATTAAAATAGTTGTACATTTGTTAAAATCATTATGTTGTGACAATGTAACACAATTAGGTAATCTGTAAAAAAAATAAAGAAAAAAAGCCTTTGCCTTTTCCCAGTGCTGACACCATTGCTAATGCTATTTAGCATAGCCACTGATGACAGTTTTTCTGTAACACTAGATTGTTTTTCCACCACATTGAGCAGAGTACAGGAGGTTGATTGACAGCACTAAGACCCGCCTCCTGGCTCCGATTGGTTGTTTTTGGTGCATTTTTCCAGATTGCACTAGTAGCTCAGGGAAGTAGAGATTGATTTTTTCACAGATTATCTCTTGAACTGTCAGAATATGGTGGCAGTTTTAATAAATATGGAAAAACATTCTTGTAAAAGTTACATTCTGCAGCTTTAACAGTCAGGAAAGGAGGAGATGCACATGATCTAGATTTTATAACACTATATAAAACAAACATCACTAATTTTAACATGCAGAAATCAAATAATATTTTTTACTTATTTAGTTCAAATGTGGAGAGGTGGTTTAGTTCACATCAAATGTGAGTTTGTGGTGAACCATAACATTTTCAGGATTTAAGATTAGATACAGAATTGCACATCCTTAGATTATCTTGATGATAATTAAACTGTCATCTGTGTCAGTTATAGTCCTCATGCTGTCTAAATGGTTGCTAACTTGAACAATTTAAAGTTGAACAGATGGTCTTTGTGCTCTAGGGTCATGTTTTTTCAACTCCTGACATATTGAATATTTAAACATTTCATCATTACACGGATGGGAAAATTTATGACAACATATCAGACATGCATCCACTCAATTAAGGTTTATTTAAAAGCACGCCCAGTTTATTTGATGGACAGTTAATAACGATCAAGTCATATAAGAGTTTGTGGATTTGCTATTGATTGCCTTCATATATTGTCTGTCAGGATGACGAGGAAACGAAGATCAGAATATTGGATGAATAAGGAAATGAAGTCGGATTATCAGACGGCTAAAAGAGACTTATCATCTGCGTGTCATTAATAAATATAGTGCAGTCAGTTACAGAGATGACATGAAGCAACAGCGTTTAATTTGTTTTACAGGCATCTGTGATGAAGCAACACAAAAAAACAGCATCAGTTTAACATCGTGTCACTATGAAACAGGTAGAAGTTGATCACACTCTGGCGCAGCAGTGAGTCACAAACTGAAACTGTATTTTTCTGCTCTGGTTTTGTTTCATCAGCCTGGCGGGTCACCAGGTTTTACCTGCCCCCCCGCCAGGCTGATGGCTGTTGGTTTATTTAAATTGAGGTTTTTATACAGCAGTAACAGTAAAGACGGATTAAGCTAGCTTTATGGTTGATGCATTTAACTGGTGTGAAGTGCAACTTTTACAGGAATCGACACCAGAAGCTTACAGAGAGTAGATGGATGGATGGTACCTTAAAACTTCACAGCTCTGATTTATACGACACTTTGTGGGAATATTTGTGTGACATAAAGTTGTAAGGCTGGTAGGTTTTGAGACGACCTTGTTTTTGGCTGTTTGGGCCAAAACCTTTATACACTGCAAAAACAAAATCTTAAAAAGTATTTTTGTTTAGTTTCAAACACAAACGCCTCTGTACACTTGACTTGTGCAAGTCACTTTTCAGCTGGTTTTGAGTCAATAATATCGATAAAAAGTATTAGTTCTACTGGCAGATTTTTGCGCTTATACCAAGAAAATATTTTCCGTGTTATAAAATAAAGAGAAGTGAAACTAGTACTTTTTATAAATGTTCAAGAATTGTTGATGTAAAACAAGGTCCTGTATCACAGGGGTCAAACTCAAGGCCTGGGGGCCAAATCTGGCTCGCAGTAGCTTTTTATGCAGGCCTCTAGACTGCAAAATCATTTGGTTTATAGTCTGATATGGCGTGTAATAAAAAGTCACATTTAACATCATACATTGGAACAAATATTGTAAAATTTCCTTACAAACATTTCTAAACTGGCACCAAAAATTTGTAATTTTGATCACAAAACAATCACAAAATGCTGGAAGAACAGCTATTTATTGATATTTTAACAATTTAGTTGGTTTTGTCAATATATTCTGGCACACCGGCCCTTTAAGAACATTCAGATGTTTTATATGAAGCAAAATGAAACTGAGCTTCACGCCCCCGTCCTACATCCAACTAAAACGTTACTTATAACCTAGTTTTGTTTGCACTTGTAAACTAAACCAAAAATACTTGGTAAGATTTTGTGATTTTGCTGAATTATTATTTTTTTTAAGTCGTCCTCAAGTTGCGCATATTTTATATTTGATCTGAAAATGTAACTACCCATTTCTAAGCCTCTCTTGCTCACACGCGTTGCTTCGTCCCAATATGCAAACACATTCCTCTGCACACACAGAAACACACGCAGCCATGTTACACATGTACACATATAGGATATGTCACACTTCCTCCATCATACACTCATCTCTCTGCGCTCTCATCTCTCTTGCAGCCGCTGCTGGTTTTGTTTACAAGCCAATTTGAATGAGAATGGATCCCTCTCGGATGTTTCTAGAAAGCGGTCTAATCCACGGCGGCTGCCGCCAAGCCCCGGCCCTTTGTTTGGGATTACTGCAGCTTAGCGCTAGCTAACAATGAAGAGATGAGCAGCTCACCTCATCACCGTTAATGAAGTGTGGAGAGTCATTTAGCCGCTAGCTAGCTGCTACCGAGCCGTGATGATACCTTCACACACCCCTGCACACCAACACACACACACTCACAAACACGCCGACAGGTCTACTTATACACACTTGTTTTATACGCAGTTGAGGATCTGGACTATATTTAATTATAAATGTCCTGGTTGCCACAGAAACAAGCATGAACTAACGTCACTAAGTAGCTTCGACGTTGGAAAAAGTGCACTAATGTATGAAATTGATAAGTGTAGCTAGCATGTCTATCTTCAGTCCAAACCAAATGTAAACATTTACTAAATATGGATCCACCATTTACATAAAAGACACGATTACTTTTAACCTGCAACAATTTCAAATTTCTAAAATATTTACATTTTTTCATGGCTGTAAACTCATGGTGGACGATATAAAGTTTTATCACAATATTTTGTTGTACTATTGTGGTAACGATAAAAATGACCACAAGAGCTATAATTTATTCTTTAAGTATATAAACTGAATCACAGCCCAAAAAAACTCAAACGCATTTAGATGCAGCTCAGAGAATAAACTTTAAAATTCTTCTGTTAGTTTATGAATCACTGAACGGTTTAGCACCACAACACATTAAAGACCTGCTGCTGTTGTCATAGCAACCTTCCAGACCGCTCAGGTCTTCTGGTTCTGGTTCTGCTCTGATCCCCAGAACCAGAACCGAACATGCTGTAGCAGCATTCAGCATCTATGCACCACAGATCTGGAACAAACTTCCAGAAAACTGCAGAACAGCCGAAACACAGAGTTCCTTTAAATCTAGACTAAAAACCCAGCTGGTTAGAGCTGCTTATGAACCATAATAAATTAAATATTACTAACATTATATCAAAATATGTCTGTCACTGTTCAAAAGACCCTTAAACAGTTTATTTGATGTTGAGTGCTACTGTTTGTATTACGTGATTTCTGTTCAGCGTTACGTTTGTCCCTTAAGGCATACCGTAGTTAGGGCAGTGACAGCAACAACCAGATATTGTTGCTGATATCTGGTGGGAAGGTTCGGTAGCCACCGGCTAACACGTGGGAGAGACTTGCTAGAGGTGTGTGTCCTCCTTATAAATGTGCATCATTGATTAGCTGCGATATTTGAGTGTTTCCTGCAGCTAAATGAGAGATTTGAAGTTTATTCGTCTGCTATTATTTCACCTATTGCTAAGTCCGAGCTACCTGCTATATGTGTGTATTGTGGAGCGTCGTGCTGAACATACATATCTACTGGACGGGCGCAGAGGGATGGTTATCACACACACTCACACAGACACACCGAAACACACATTTATGCCCATCCACGTTGAATCGGATCAAGATTTGTAATGCAGATTGGAATACCGAACAGTTAAAGGATCCTGGGTTAGGGTTAGGGTTCATTATCCCACTGCTGCTCCTCATCCTGACCTCCTGACCTCTGGTCCTGAGCTGAATCCGGTGGTGTTCTGGCCGACACTCCAGGTTGAGAGCAGCGATAAAAACCTTAAAATCCTCCAGCCTTAGAGCAAACTCATCGACAGTCACATTGTTGACTGACTTGTGTTTTCTCTATAAATTTGTAATTTTATGTTTTTATGATGTAAAGCACCTTGCTGCTGAAATGTGCAACACAAATAAACTTTGATTGATTGATAGATTAATTGGAATTAGAGATACACCGAAAATAACTCTAGATCAGGTATCAGTGAAAGTGTGTGGATCTATTCAGTCTAACTCTACGCTTTATTTATTCTTCTTTCTGAACCATTTGAAAGAAGGTTTGCCAGTTTATTTTTCATGTTTGGCCAAAGTAATCAACCGATTGTTCTTGCCAGCTTCGGTTTCTTTAGTATTTATTTAACATTTGCTGTTCTGGTCATAATTATACTGACGATGTTTTTACTTCCTGCCGCAGTCGAACAAACCTGTTAGCTAGATAAAACCTGGAGATATTATTCATTTAGTGCAACATAGCGCAGAAAAAAACATTTCCTTCAGGATATTCTTTGTCAAAGTTGATGTTCAGATTGCCTCATTATGGGCTCCTCACATTTCAAACTGCTGCACTCTTCTTGGTTCCCAATAAGCTCTTTAACCAGAAAAAAAGCTTTTCTTTCTTATGCGTCGTTGATGCTGCAAACACAAGAGCCACACATTAACGCTCACTGGTCCGAGTAGGAGGATATAAGCCTTGGTCACCAGGGCAGAGAGGCTCCAAGGCAACAGGAGATCCAGGAAGGTTTAAGCTTGGCAGAAGCACACACAGATTGCAGAGGTCCACACTGAGAGTATGTTGGCTCGGCTTCTAACAGGGACCGAGCCTGCGATCTGATTGGTGCGGAGCAGGAGGGACGGGGAGAGTTTTCATGTTTATCCAGGTTTGTGGATGAGCTTGACAGTCAGACCTTGGTTGGTGAGGAACTGGCTCTGTTTTGGTTACATAGCAGGACATTCCCCTGGCCTTTACATGCACTGGAACCAAAATGGAGGGACAAACAGCGCTGGATGAATGTTACATATCCAGCTTTTTTTTTTTTTAAATCAAATTTAAATCTTAAATCCATATTTTTTCTCTCTCTCTCAAAACATCAATGTTTCAGTGAGTGAGGGAGAAAGCAATCACAACTTTCTAGAAAAGCCAAATGAGTGACACTAAGGTTTGGTCCACTTTGATCAAACTGCAGACTATTTGTCTAGAAAGTCCGGTTCGTTTGGGGAAGCGTGAATCCTAATTGGATTCTGGTCTGCCTGAAAAAATAAATTTCAGTTTGGCTGAACTGAACTCTGGTGCGATTCAAATGCATATGTGAACACTAAGCGGACTTGAGACCGCTCCAAAAGCAGGGCATTCTGGGTAAATACAACCAAAACAAACATGTTAGCTTAGCGCTAGTAGGAAAAAAGGCTACTAGTCTTTTACCAAAGGCAGAAAATAAATCCTACAATCACTAAAATCTGACGCCATTCCATTTGTGAAGGAAGTTGCAACGTCAACTTCTTCAGTTTCTTCTCCAGAGGTTTTGTGTCGTTTCCTTCAGTTGTTCTCGGTGCAGCGCCCCCACAGGCGAGGAGGGGAACAGGTTTTTCAAACGGTTCGGTTTGTTTGACTCAGTGCAGCTGAAAATGTAACAAATGTCGCAACTTTGATCCCAAAATGAACCAAATCTGCTGAAAAATCAGGTGTGAGAAAAAATCTTTACAGTCTAGAGACATAAACAAATATGTAAATCAATGAAAAGCACAATTTAATATTTATGTCAGCCAAGACATATTTTTGTAGAATAAGGATTTTCATAACTCCACCTGGAGATGAAATAATCAAACCAAAATGTTTTCATATTTAAAGAGTTTTTGCGGATTTTGTTCTCATGTATGATGATGGAAAAAAGCTATTTGGAGAAGTCATAAAATTACAAGAACAAAGTTGTAAAAATACATTATTCTCGTATTATTTTGTCTATTTTTGTAATGTGACTTTATTCTCATTATTTCAACTCTTTCATTGAAATAGTATGGCATGTTTTTGTCTGTCTTTATTCTCATAATTTTCTATTTTCTTAGCTCATCCTTTATTGGTAAACTTTGTTTTCCAATAAGAGATTGGATTAAAAAAAAAAAAAAAGAAAAGACCACCAGACTACCTCAGCTAACAGTTTTTAGCATTTTGGAAAGTACACAGAAATAGTGGTTAAAACAAATATCCAGACTTGGAGCAAAAATAAATGAGCCTGAGCTGCAGATCAAAACCCGGTGAGTTCAGGTTCCTGGTTGCAGGATCACACAGTCTCCAGGCATCAGTGTTTATCTTACAGCCGAGAAACCTGGCACGTCTCTGACAATGTGTGCGTTCAGGAAACGGCGGTCAGAGCGAGACGCCGCTTAATGATCCCTGAACACACTTACACACACCGGTCGTCATTCTCCTTAAACACTGCCTGTTGAATTTCACAACCAGCGTTTAAAAGACTCCGACTGTGTTTCAGCCCACGGGAAAACAAACCCGGCCTGTTTGTCCAACTCGGGGCGTCTTTACCTCTGTGTGCCAAACTCGCCCTGCTGAACAGCGTGAAAGGTGAACGGAGGGCTGAGAACCGACCACAGGATCCTCTCCCAGAACAGTTTGAAATGCAAAGTTAACCTGAAGCATCCGCTTTGAGCCGTCTTTCTCAAACTGTGGTCCCCGGACCGCCGGTGGTCCGCAGGCGGCCCCTAGTGGTCTGTGAGGTACTGCATGTAAACAACCGTTTGCGATGTGAGCTCAAAGCGCTACGCGATATGACGGTGAACAGCCCTGCGCCCCACGCTGACTAACTGCATCCTAACTGCATCCTAACACCCAAAATAACATGATTTATGCTGGACTTCCTACTAGCTGAAAGAAAATGTTTGTTTTTGCTAGCGCAACTCAAGGGCTTTTCTTTTATTACGCTTCTAAATTACAAATAGTCCTAAAATGTTACTAGTGCACAGGATGCTTTTAGTAAAGAACTTTTTTGATTTCTATGTGTTGGAAAGCTTCGAATCTGTGAATAACTCGAAACGCCTGGAGTCGTCGCGTTCATCCGTTACGTGATTCTAGTGACACAAGCATCTTTAGAAATCTGTACACAAGTATTTTAGTCTTATTTCTAGTACAAATATCTTAGGATTCTTGAAATGAGAGAAAACTAACTTAGAAGTAAGTTCAGGAAGATATTTTTATTTTAAGACAAAAAGTTCTGGTTCCACTGGCAGCTTTTTCCCACAAGCGAACGAACCACCTGCCGTTTGAACTAATAGTTTTCATCAAGATTTATTTACCTAAAACAGTTCCTTTAAGGTTCCTTTGAGGTTAGACAAAACCAAGACATTTGCACTAGAAACGAGACAGAATCATACACTGATAGCGTAATGCATTTTCTATTTAACTCACCTCTAATTCGTATTTTTGCAGTGCAGGTTCAGAGCATTTTTCCCACTGCTGACTGAAAACAAACCGTGTGCAACATGAACAGATGGAAACATCTGTCCTGACATCAGAGTGTGAATTAGAGGTGAGTTAAATAGAAAATGCATTACGCTATCAGTGTATGATTATCACTCATCCCTGCTGCTCTGCTTCCTCATGTTATTCCATGAGTGTAATCCAATTATCTTCATGTTTGCATGTTGTGTGGCGTCGTGTTCTGGACTCCTACGGCTGACACCTGCAGCATTAAACTCCGGCAGGCTGCTCTCTGAGCCGCAGCATGGAAACAAACACAAAAACCCACAAAATGTCATAAGAAACCTTTTATTTACATTCAGAGGCGGACAGAGAACCAAAACATGACACTCAAGTAAGAGAAGCATCAACACATTTCTACTCGGGGAAAAGTAAAAAGTATTTGGTACAAAGTCGACTCAAGTTCTGAGGAACTGATCAAAATGATTCATCATTTAATATTTAAATATTACATCATCAGGTGGACCAAAATATAAAGCTAAATGGAAATTTTGGTATTTTAAGGACCAAAATGACAATAATTTATAAAAGAAACAAAAAAAAAACAAAATCAAAAAAATCTTTTTCAAAATCAGTTTCTTTCTAAATCAAAAGTGCAAAAAGCAGAAAATGTTTGCCAGAAAACTTTTCTAGAAAAAAATTCTGAGTTTGAAAAGTCAAAAATTTTCTAAAAAAAAAAAAAAAGACAAGAATGTTTAATCTCAAACTTTCTAGGAGAAAAGTCATTTAAAAAAAACAAAAACTTTTTACTCTTTTTTTTTTTTTCTATTACCAAATACCTCAATACACTGTAAAACATTTCTCAGTTTATTGGGTTTAATGATTTTTTCCTTGATCTGTTTGACCTTTTTGTACATTATGTGGGTACAACTACTGTGGTTTTAAATGTGATTTATAATAAACTGAAATTCACATCAACATTGTGTCTAGTAATTTAGATACAATTTAAACTAAATATCTCAATCACTCGAAAAGTGAAATTCTTTATTAATAATCCGCAAAGATAAGTTGTAAATGGATTTTCATATTTATGTAGCTTTTGTAAATTAGTTAACATATAATTTTGATGTTTGTCTTTGTTATTACTTTAGCATAACAACTGAGGACCTACACAATACCAACATCTTCTCACAGGAAAAACTGTTTATCAAGGTTTGCAGGTTTCACCAACTCATATTTAAGACTTTCTAAGACCAATATTAATGAAATTTAAGACCTGCATCACTCTAGAAACGTCCAAAACTAAACTGCATATTTTAAGCTGTAGTCGTGCCAAACTTTTTAGCACAAAATGCCAGTGATAAATTTACACTCACTCATGACAGATGCAAAAAAGAAACTAGCTAGCTAGTTAGCAAGGTTACATTAGAAGCTAGTTAGCGTAACCACAATCGTCTAACGCCACAGAACAGAATAAAGATGTCTGAGTGGATCTCAAATGTTTGCTTGATAGAAAAATCCTGCAGGAAAAAAATTACTAGACAGAATTTAAGACCTGCAATTAAAATATTTAAGGCCAACTTAAAGTTTCTAAATAAATTTAAGACATTTTAAGGCTAAAGTTTCAGGCAGTAATATTTTAAATCAGACTGACAGAAAACCAGAAAATGCTCTCAGCTATTAGCTGCGCAGGTCTGCTGATGTCCATGTCATCGATTCTAATTTTAAAATATTTCTGCGCTCCCGAACCCAAACAATGCCGCCGTCTGCCGCCAGACGGGTTCTGTAGTGGGGAAGCGCGTCTGTGTCCGTCGTTAAGCCAAGCAGGCGCTAATGTAAATAAAAAGCAGCGGGACGGAGTGTTGCTAATGTGCAGACGGACAAAAAGCTTGGATCTGTGGGGTATTGTGACACGCATCCCAACCTCTAAGCGCACACACACACACACACTCGTCCTTCACTCCTCCGACTCGATTGATGGCTCCTCCAAATCAATAAAAATGATCTTGCAGTCCATCCACCATTTGGCTGCATCATCTTGGAAGTGCCTTCTTTAGAATATAGCAGCCATACTGTACAATGGAGCAGGCGAGCGCGGGTAATTTGCCATTGATTTCCCCTCCGCCTCCTTCGCCCCCAGTCACTGCACACAGCACAAAACTAACTTCATCATACACCCTGTTAATGCACATGCACAATAACCCTCTTTTCTTGTGCCCTCTGGTAATTTCACTCTTTCATTATCTTTTTCACTTTCCCTCTCTTATCTCCTCGGTCGTCAGCTCACTTTGTGCCCCGGCCTCGTTCCTGAAATCTCTTCACAGGTCACCGTTCTTTCTCTGCACAAAACGCCGGTCTGGACAGACGCCAGCCAATAAACCCTGTTTTACATGGTGATAATCTCCATTATCGTGTTTCTTGTTCTTCTTTTGAAAACACATCATATTCAGAGTCAATTTAAATTCAAAAGTCCTTGAAGTTTTTTAAAGCTTCAAAGTTAAATATATTTTGAGGCAACAGTGTATTTATGTCATAGACTGCGATTAAAATGTTTAAAGTTTACTTTCTAGTGCAAATATCTGAGCCCACTTTAAATAAGACAAAACTAACTTACAAGTAAACATTTAGAAAGATTTGTTGGCTTGTTTTAAGATATTAAATTCTTAATATTGATGTAAAAACATCAGAACATGGCAAAACTGTCGTGGTATAAGCACTTCTTTCCCGATTTTAAGGAATTATTTACTTAAAACAAGCCAATATATGTTGGTAAAAGTTAATTGTAAGTTAATTTTGTCTTTCAGTGTATTATGATATTTGCACTGGAAACTAGACAAAAATACTTGGTAAGATTTTGTGTTTTTGCAGTGTGCACTGAACTAAATGTACTTTTTGTAATGGTATATTTGATCATTGTTCATCAGTGTGAGATTATATGATTATAATTAAAGATGAATTCATTTTTTATACTTTTATCTTTGGAGTGTCAGTAACTGTGAAACTTTGTATGACTCAAAGTTTTAAATAAAAAATAAACGCAAAGAAATGAACTTTAAGGTATTTTATGACGCTTTTCAGCATCAGAACAGCAACATTTTGAAGATTTTAAAATCTAAGATTAGTTTACTTTGAGTTATGATTGTCAACATTAATGCATGCTTTTAATCTGAAAGTCTTAACACGTTAATACATAATGTAGATTAATAAACCACATATTAGACGTTTGCTACGTGTTTATATGTGTAGAGGAGAAAAGTTGCTCTTAGTTGCTGTTGAGTGTTTGTCGATTTCTGCAACCACAACAAAATCAGATCATTTCTTGCATTTTAATTGGTTTAATTGCATGCATATTTATTTACATTTCAGGCTTACAAAGTTAGGTGCCAGCAGTGACTAATCTGATTACAGTTTTTAATCGATTTTGAGCAACGATTTCAATATTAAACTTACAAATTCTCACCTTTTCAGAGTTGAAGGAATGAAGACATGAAACAAATGTTGACTTCCAGGTCGTCTCCTGGTTTGAAAAGCCAGACTTTTAAAGACCAAATTGACAATAATTCATGTAAATAACAAAAAATCAAATCTGGCAGAAGAACATTTTTCCTGATCGGTTTCTTTCAATAAAAAAACTTGTAAAACTTTAACAAAAACTGCTGGTGTGCGTCATGTTTGGTTAAAACGAGTCAAACTCAAGGCCCGGGGGCCGAATCTGGCCCGCCGTAGGTTTACATGTGGCCCTCTAGACTCCAAATTAATCAATAAATCCCTCCAGTTTTTCACTGATCTGATAAATTTAGACAAGATCAACAGATCACCACAGTTATTCTTATTTTAGTGCAAATCTTTCTCTAAATTGGTCCAAGACATTGGGTTTAAGTGATTGTGCTCTATACGGCGAGTAATAAAAAGTCACATTTAACCTCATACAGTAGCGCAAATATCATAAAAATAACTTACAAATATTTCTAAATTAGTATAAAATCTGTTATTTTGACTGCAAAAAACCCAAAAACAATTAGAAAATCCTGGATGTACTGATAAGTATGAAAAGATGTTCAAAATTATTTCATTTTAAGGAAACCTTAATGAATGCTGAAACAAACAGCCACTGATGTTTGAATGGGGTTTATCAATACATTCTGGTACAACCGGCCCTTTAAGGACATTCTGATGTTTTATACGACCCAAAATGAAACATGTTTGTTTTTCATTCAGTGGGTTGAGATCCAGAAATTTTACTCAAGTAAAAGTAGAGATACTTTTTAATAAAATTACTTCAGTAAATGTAATAAGTAGAGTGTAGTCAAAATATTCTTAAAAGTATTTTTTTGTCTTAAAAAAGTTACTCAAGTAAATGTATCTAATTACTGTATTTTCCGGACTATAAGTCGCAGTTTTTTTCGTAGTTTGGCCAGAGATGCGACTTATACTCTGGAGCGACTTAAGTGTGAAATTATTAACACATTATTATATCATATCACATGTTATTTTCACACTGAACCGCCAGAGGGCGCTCTAGGCCTGTGTTGATAATGTGTGTGGTAGAAGCTACGTCCGGAGTTAGCCGAGTTGTTTACAAGCGACACCGAAGATGAAGATTTAGTGATTTGGAGCGACACAGATGGTTTGGTAAACTTGTTAGCATGTTATTTATGCTATAGTTATCTGAATAACTCTTAATATGTTATGTTAACATACCA